>JAARMF010000314.1:25817-37543 GCA_022844705.1 Toxascaris leonina
CCCCTTATTGCCCTAGATTGCGTAGTATCCCACTTTCTTCCCTTCATTTTCTTTCCTGGCCTATCCAAACTGCTTATATGTGAATCCTCTTACAATGATGAAAGTTCTCAAAGATGTTTGGAGAGATCATACAGCTAGGTGCGCATATGTTTATTTTGCCTATAACCGTACTAATTAGGGCAACTTTCATCAGACAAGAAGAATTGTTCGCCGTTCAATGATAGAGTATTTATTTCTTCAACATCTAGAAACGCTTGAATATAGGTTTGATTAACTAGTGGGACACTTCAGAATAGTAATATGATAATACTGAAAATATGAGTGGTAATATCATTTATGATAAGTATCATTTATGATAAGAAGAGTTGAAGTGAGCAAATTGCTAGGAAAAACGATATCAAATTTACTAAGGAGTTTGGATAATTCGATTTAGTTGAGTAGTGCTGAGAATTTCGTTTTCCATATTTTCTAGTGCCTTCGAATCCAAACTCGCTAATTACTGATTTCAAAAGGAAGATGGATTTCACTCGGAATTTCAGCCCAAAACAATCCTATATAGAACTAAACTTTTCCTTCATGAGTTTTCAATATCTATTATAGAGATAAAGCGTTGATTTTGGAATACATAAAATTTTGCCGTTCAATATTCCGTAAAAAAAATTGAAAATTCATATGGGTGAACATTTTTCATATACTAATCACATCTTTAATTAATCATCGTTGAGAAATGAAGAACTTTTGCACGAGAAACATTAGCTATTGGCGTGTTTTCCAATTGAACAAATTTCCGTTTGTGCCTTAAATTTGTATCTTTTCGACACAAATTGCAATATATATTTATGATTTGAGAAGTGAATTCGATTGATGAGGGCGTTTAAGCCCGTAGCATATAGACATAAATATATATAAATCACACATACTATGAATATATGTCGTTAGTATTTATGCGTTCATTTTGTGTTATGCAGTCCAACAAAGTTTTCGATATTTTCACGTGTGAAATTTATGAAAAAATTAATAAAGCGGAAAACACATTCGAATTTACAGAAAATACATCCGAAAGTACGTGCAAATTGTTAGATGGTCTAACATTGCGTACAACTCTAACTGTCTAGCACATTAGAGAGATGTGCGCTTTCACAACTTCAAAAGAATTTGGTCTCCTAGCCAGGTGCCCGAATGTTGGCGGGAGCTAGAGCGCTGTTCAAATATTCGTTAATTTTGTATTTTTGCAGATTTATATTCGATCAATGAAAATTATAACGTTTATTTGCAATACTCAGTGAATATTTAATTCAGATTTTATGAATATTAATGGCGATATTTCTGATTATTTTATTGATAACGAAGCTCATACTCGTGTTTCTAGTATATCTTCCAATTTTACCTACGCATAATTATGTTGATTGTTTTGAGATGTTTTTTTTTCCTTGAATTTTTTGAAATTACTTCAAAATTTAATACATTTGTATATTTCATTCGAATTTTTTGAAATAATATCCACAAATTTGGAGAATTTAGTTAAAACAAAAATATATTTTTCTGAGATAAATGATACATTAAAAAAAATGAAAAATATGTACTGAGATGAAATTGAAATGAATTGAATTGAATGGAATCCCACAATCGAATTAAGATATCGTTGAGCTATAATGTTAAATAAATGTTTTCATATGAAGCAAAGCACGTGTTGTGTTGAAATCACGAGTTGTGTAACTACTGTTTTAGCTTAATCAATGATCACCTATTGATAGACGATTTCACGCTTTCAAACTCACATATCCTCTTACTGCGTTAAGGATTCACAACTTCACCTATAAGGCTTTTATTTTATATTTCATTTCAATAATTAATTGCTTTAATACTCGTTGAATTAGATCGTAATTTTTGATTCCTTTTTTTTTAATTGGAGCAACTATTTATAATTTTCATTAATTTCAGTACTCTTCGCTATTTCTATTTGATGAATTGGTGAAAAAACTGTTCAAAATATCGATGTATAAAATCTTTCAATGCGATCCATTAACAAATATTCTTCAACGAGAATTTCTTTTTCTGCCGCATTAGTAAAATAGCAAAACTTTTGCGTTATTCCTTATTTATTGAAACGTCTGCCGATGTTGGGCAATGTTGGAACGCCAAAATACGTCAGCGAAAATCATAATCTCCCATATATTTAAATATTATTTCTTTCAATAAGTATTATTTCTTAAATATTACCACCAAAATTGAATGTTCACATCAACTATGCGAATAGATCACGATTATATAGAATAAAATTCGTTGTGATATTATTTATATATTTGCGAATTTAAGCATTTTCGTTGTTTCGCTCAAAATATTATTCATTTTTAATCGATTTTCGAGGTTTTCAATTCGTAAAAATTGATTTTCCTTTTATTTCTGCTATTTTTTTAATTTATTGTTTTTTCAATTGTTGTTATTCGTTATTCAATTATGCTATTGTTGTGATAATGATAACTTAAAAATGAATGACTCATCATGCATCTTTTCCCAAATATTCTATCTATCATTCGATGATATTCTTCCTAGTATTTTTATATGCTCTTTATTGTGAATATTTAGGCATGAAACCATTAATTTTTATTTAGCAATTATTATTTTTATTTAAAAAAATGCGGAAATTTGCTAGAGAAAAGGTTGATTATTAAATAATTGATTTTATAATATTTCCCTTGCAGTTAATACTATTTTCATAATATTTTCCTTGCAGTTCAACTTTTGTAACATTTACTAAGCATGTGTTATTATATGAATAGTTAGTGAAACACTATCGAAATGTAGAAACTATTCGTTGATAGAAGTTATTACAACTATAGAGGAGGAATTTTACCACTGCCTAGCTGAGCAATAAAGTCATTTACCCAGATATATTCCAGTGTCACTGCCATTCCCAAATTGGTAAATGTCTGATGGTCACCTCGTCATAATAAGATCTGATTTTCGAAGGAGTGAATCTGCAGGAACAGTGAAACAAAGCCATGAAGGTGTCTGCAGTCCATAGATTGTGCACCTTGTCTTGTAGCGATAAGGCTAATTGTGAATGTGGGCAAAGAAAAAACCAAGCACATTACCATGCAATATTGTATTCATTTGAGAACTCAGATTAAATTAGTAGTGGCCGACGTTCATTGCATTTCTTCATTAGCGTAGAGGAGTAATTTTGAAAAATACATCCGAAGATTGCTCACCTATACTTTCGGCGGTGATGAAATATTGGCGGATCGGATGCTGTAGTCGTATAAAATTGAATAAATAATTTTATTGAGACAAAACGTAAATACTTATGAATTATTATCCGTTGATGGAAAATTATTTCCCATAATTTTAATTCGAAATATTCCTCTTATTTCATGACTCAATAAACATTGGCGTTTGATCAAGGGAAAGAAGCACACTTCTCTTTCTAGCTTCTAAGCCTCACGGTTATCAATGAATTGCGACTTTTAAATCGTCGATGAGGTTTTTTTCCGGCATGTACTGACAGAGAATACTTGTAATTATTATAGTAAAAGTTCGTAATGATCGTCCACATGTCCTGTTTCCTTGTTTCGAAACACTTCATTTCTCTAGGAACATTTTTAGGTCGAGAATTTTGAGCGGCTTGCAACTTTCGTTCGGAACTGTTCAACTGTTTTATTTTGCACCTTTGTTTTACTTCAATTTCTTCTGCTTCAATGCTTATCAGCCTTTCTATTCCTCGCCTTCTTTGGATATTCCTTCTGATCTTTGTTTGTAGATCTTCTTGCAGGAGAGAGAGAGGAATAGAAGAGGAATACTACGCAAAATTTCCACAATTCATTCACTTCATCTCTAAAAATTTCTAATTGATTATCGTCAGTTGGTGTTTTTCTAAAGTTAGGCGAAGGTATTTGTTATTTGTGGCTTGCTTCTGTGGTTATTTTAGGGGAAATACTAGTTATTTCTCTCCTCTTCACCTTTCCTTCCCTTCGCACCAATCCAATCTGCTCTTATCTCTTCCTCATTAATCTGGACTTATGATCACAACGTCATATAGTATCACGATTGCGTGGATTGGCAATATGATCTTCGATAAAGGCCCTTAAAATTTAACTGTTTTGCTTTCTGAAGGATCACTGATCTTCGAAGTATATGAAAGGAAGATATGAGACTAACGTTTAAAGGTAAAAATATCTTAGTTGAAAAAAAAACTGGAGAGAGCAATTAATGGTGAGTGAGGAAGTTTCTTTTGCAGAATTATATCTTTAAGCGAAATCGAAAGGCGAGAATTGTGCAAATGTGAAGCGCTATCGCAAAGCGGAATGATTCGTTTTCTCGATCCTTTTACGTGAAAAAAGTGACCCTCGAGGATCGGCACATTGCAATTCCAATGATGAATTGTCAATCCTCTATCGTTGTCGCCGCCAACCTACTTCCATCAATAGTGCTTCTAGTCGTGCAATTGTCGATGCTTCATAGTGTTGTTCTTTTTTTTTGCGAGTACCATTTATGCCTATAAGCGGAATGCATCAATTCCCGCTCATTTTTTGCATTTATTAGCTTCCGGTCGAGCAATGCAACTTGAAGTTTTATGTTTATTTATTTCTTATTCCGTGTCATATTCAAAGATTCAATTCTGATTTCTCGCCTTTTTCCTATTTTTCTTTCACAAATTTTTGAGAATATTCCATTTTCGATGACGATGAAATCTAAGATTTTATTGAATAGCAATAATGGCTTTACAGCTTTAAAATGTTGCTGACTAAACGGAAACGTTAATTCCCCTATAATTTATTTCACTAGTGACGGTATAGATGGTGTTGGATGGGATATATATTAATAGTTCACATTGAAATAGAAAATAAACATAGCGGAAATAAATGATGCGCTTTGCAGTTCTTACGATGTCAATAAGAGGGAATCTATAGCCGGAAATAGTGATGACTTATCCTGATAATAAAAGCACAAGTTTTAATGCAATAGTTTCATCGCCATCGCAGTCTTCTGCAATTACATATCGACCTTTGCAATGCGAATTGCAACAAAACTCACGTTTTGCTGTCAGCAATAAATACTCGTGCTCTTTTTCATTTTTGATAGACAATCGTGCTGAGTCATTTCCGCCACGTGGCACATTCGTTGTGAGGTGTGTGGGCTGCGACTTGTTTCGCGAGGCGACACTTCCGCCACAGACTCCGTATATGGGGGCTTATTCCGCGGCACACGTGGCACTCTTGTTTAAAACGGAAATGTCAAATTGTTTGCGCTATCTCTGCTTTCAACATCGCTAAAATCAAAACGCCTTCTGCGGAAGTAATTTACCGAGATATAAAATCTGTGGAGGAATTGCTTTCTGATGAAGATAACTCAACAGTTGTGCACAGACGCTTGCGGTGAGCCATGCCTGACTAGAAGGTTTTTATCGCTTTTTTTTTACTTAAAATGAGAAACACCACTGAACGCATAAAAGATGATAGAGTAAGCTTAATGCGAATGGATGAGATTGAATGTGAAAAGTGATGAGTCGGTTTTTTCAATGAAAAATTTGAAATATTCGGTAATTTCAAAAAATGCTTCTCAAACTTTTTCGGTACATTGTCAATGAATTGAGGGTTCATTATGTGAACTAGCAGAATTGAAGTAAATTCGTATATATATGTATATATGAATTTTAATATAACGTAATTTTTTAATATTATATATATATATATATATATATATATATATATATATATATATATATAAATTTGCACTCAAACTTCTTATTATTTGAAGCAAATTCTACGCTTTTTATTCAAAAGAGTAGATTTCGACTATTTCTCGCTTTCCATAGAAAACAATAAACGATGATATCTCGGACAAAATTTCGCATCTAAACGTCGCTTTTCAAATTCTTTAATCTATCTCAAAAAACCATTCAATTATTAATCGATGTTATTGCCCTTTTTAAAACGTTTGATATTAGATATGTGGATCATCGTTGAATATTTTTTATTTTCATGTAACTATGAAAACTTAGTGCATTATTCTTGCTTAGTTATATATGATGAGTGTTACTGCGGCGATAGTTGATTCATTTACGAAAAAATTGCGTATGAGGCGAACGAATTTAGCCAACTTATTATTATTTCTGTGATATGGTGGAACGTTTTGCAGTGGTTAAACGTTGCAATGCAACAACTTTGCAATACAATGAATTTCATTAGTGCAATGATTTGAATGACGGATATGATGCCTTTATTTCCGATACGTTTATTTCTTTATGCTATTCGCTTCTTTGATCCTTCATTGTTCAAAAGATTTCGTTAGTTAATGAGATATCATTGTAAGCGATCGTCATATTGCTGCTTTGATTTGAGCTTAAAAATGGATATTTCATAAGAATATAGGTTGCGACTATGAAGTGTTTAAAAGTTCGCTTCCTATGTATTCACAATCGCCTTCTATTTTCTTCGCATTTCTCCATCGCTCGCAAAAAGTCCCACTCGAAGTTTTTTTACAAGTCGCAAGTGAAATGCAATAAGAACTAAAGCTCTTTCGAAAGATCTCTTTCTCTCTCGTTGTCTTCCTCTCGTATCGGCTTACTTGTTGACATTTCAAGGATTCGTTAAGATGATCTTTTCAGTTTTTTTGATTAGTATATAAGTTTGTGATGTCTGTAGAGATTATTGCCAGCAATAGAAATTCAGCCTTTAGTTGCTAAAACAATTGAAATGAATATCGATGAAAAACACTTTTATTTTATAAAGACTAAATAGAATCGTAGAAGATACAGCATGCTTCATTCAGGAATAAAAATTTGAAATGGATAAAAAGGTCTAAGCAGTTTCATTTGCAAATCGTTCGATGCGGTTCGTGATTCTAACCATCAAAAGAAGCCTATAGAATTATAGCGTTTAATTCACTCTTTATTGACGATATCGCTGCTTATTGATAAGCATTCCGACTCATATGGACTTCCATGTCAACTTGCTTCGGGCGAACTGATCAATAGTGCCCGAATCGAAGTGAACACCGATCGCTAGATGAAGTTTTTCTCAATATGAAAATGCAACTATCAAAGCAACTGAGAGTAAATGGAATTGTTGGATACTAATTCATTGTACAAGTCTGTGCGCAGATCTGCGCATACACAGACAGATGAACGACAGACACAACGCAATCAGTAGATTATTTTTGTCGCATAATTTGCACAGTTCATTATTTTGGTCTGTGCACTAAATCTTCACTGCTAGCCTCTGATTGGATTTCAGTGAAAACATTCAGCGAACGCCTATTTCTAATTCAAGGCAGTCAGGTCTCTTGTTTTTCCTCTGTCGTCAGTGAACGAACTCTTTATTGGTATATATAATGCTTTACTTATATCGTCGCATCGTGTTTGCTCATATATATATATATATATATATATATATATATATATATATATATATATGTCCATGTTTGTCCGACCGTTCTAATTTGGGGAATATTGGAAATGAGTCGATGAAATTTATGGGATTAAACCTATACAATATTTCGACTCCAAATGTCACCACCAAGTTGGCCTATCAACTTTTTGTGACAGCCAAGCGTGCGCAGAAACTTACGCAGAAATTTACGTATTTATAAGATCTCCCACACCTATCTTGTCGTATTTTTCAATTTCTTCGTCCGGAAGTCTCTTCTTTTGTTAACGTTTAGTAATACTGAAGAGTTTTGGTCGGAATAGTTAAGATATAAATGAAGTGCTATGTGCATTTTGTCATTTTTTTAGCCATTTATGAAAGCGGCTTGTTTGACGAGAGGAATTGCAGAAGCGAGTTTTGTGCCAGCTATTCTGCTACATTTTTTTTCATTTGTTCTCCACAAGCAACTCATCCATCATAATTTTCCGTTAGGTTATGTTGCTATATCATTTTCCTTTTATAATCCCCCTCCTTCCTTTGCTATAACTATCGAATCATAGCTCTTGTAGTTCTTTTTTTTTGCAAAACTTCAACGAAAAGAAGGATTTCTGATGCGGTGGATTAGTGGCGGTGTGAGGGCTTAGTAACTGAGACTTTGAAACGAATTGGCTAAAACGCATTTCGGCTGCTGACTTCAGCTGATTGATCGTCTGTAGAAGACTTGTGTTTCTTAAAGTCAATTAGCACATCACTTGCTTATTGTGTTGTGCTGACGAATGTTCTGCTACATGGCGTCAGTCTATTCCATTCTATACCTTGCTATCATCAATCCCCTCACTCTCCCTCTCCCTCTTTCCCTCTTTCTCTTCCTCTTCCTCTTCACACTCTGCTCATTCGTCAGTGTTCGTGTGTGATACGACTTTTTGTTCATGTTCTTGTCACTAGATAAATTCATAGCAACTTTAAACTTGCTGCCATACAGCCGTTACTCACTGCCTCTTTTAACTGTATTTAAACGTGTTAGCACAGTTGTGCTATCTCTGGCTCAAAGTGACTCAATTTTTGAGTTATTTAATCTGCAATCCGAATGAAATGATCATAAAAAATTCCATTCTTTCACGTTTTTCACTCTTTAGGATAATGTGACGACATAGTAAATTAGACGGATTTTATTTCTTTTTCTCCTTCTTACTTGCTTATTGTGTATATATATATGAATGAAGCCCAAGTTAGAGATATAAATTTCTGTATTCATAGCATGCACTACATGCTGCCGTCCTAAACTGTAGTCCACATGAATTGAGAGGAATTGTAGGGATTTAAGAATGAAAAAAATTCCATATATTTCCGATTAGTCGGATTCACATTTTACATCAAATGAATCATAGAAAAGTAAATTTTTTGTGAACAATTTGTTTGGGCGTAATGAATCAGCTAAATTACGAGGATATCCTTCTGCATATTCTATTTATAGCTAAGAATTTATGAAATCGGTCGGCCAAGTGAGCGTGAAGGAGTGCCATGTATCTGGCGGATTCTCTGTGACAATTCTACGCTTGTAGATAGTTTAAGCTTCTTTTCCATAAATTTTGGCAACGTTGTTTTAAAATTTGAAATGCGCTTTTTGCCTTCCTTGATCCCTATATTCATTCATTTATTCAACCTACAGCTGCATCAATAGAAGTATTGAGCTTTCTGCTAGAGTATTGTAGTCCTTCCATCTCAATGTTGAAATGAAGGAGAAAGCAGTCAGCAAAGACTTCGGAATGATGCTAGGAACAAGCATTTTCTATAATCTTCGATCATGGGGATGAAGAGGATGAATTGGGGAGGGATGATTGGGCGCAAATTCTTCCAATAATTATTTCGACTAGGTGATGGTGTAGTTTCATGTTTTGCCTCTTGTCCCATCTAGTACCATCTATTTTACCACACAAAACCATAACTCCCTTCTTTCGTTGAATGTTCTAGCCCCACTTTCGTCACTCGCAACCTTTCTTTCACAAAAAAAAAAGAAAAAAGAAAGATGCGTCGGAAGAGGATGCCCTCACAAGGTGCAAAAAAAAATTTTTTTTTGTTTACTGTCAACGCAAACGTACATACGCACATACGCATCCGTTTCTGTATGTGCGTCTGTGCGTATGCGTGCAAATAAAGTTCTTTTCGATCGAATGCTAGGTTGCTAATAAATTGTACACCACACTATATTGTACGGAACAGCTGCTGATCGGCATATTGCGTCATGGCTTGTCGTTGCGAGATTGTTTCAGTGAAATGGCACATCGATTTGGCGGCTTCTCGCTCTTTGAAAGAGAACTTCGCTGACTTCATTAAAAATTCTACCATCTACTTCTCTTATTATGTTTCCACCCCCCCCCCCCCACATCTTTAGAATTTTGCTAATCAAGTAAACAATTTTTATAAAACAAAAATAGTTATTTTTTTTTTGGAACTATTAAAATTTTTGCTGGAAAAGATGCTTTTTTATGGGATGTGATGATTTTTCTATCGTCTTGAACGAAATTGTTGCGAGAAATGATGCAGCAATAATTTATTTTTCTTCGCATATTTACTTCCGCTTGAGAGCGATTCATAACATTTTCATCGTTCATTGTTATTATCGATAGTTGTCCTATGAATGCTTTATGAGTGATATTTAGAATGTTTTTTTTTCAGCTGCAAAAATTTACATTTGTGATTGCCGATTAATGTGAAATTGTTTGCATGAATAATGAAAAATAATTTCCGCAATTTAGCTGAGAATTAAATTGATATATATTTCAAATACAATTTGAGCGTAATTGAAGAAATAATACATTTAAATTGTTAAGTATTTATTGTTCAATTTTTTTTCAGCTACATTCATTTGTGATAATAATTGTTATATCACCCATTACTGATAATGCTGATAATATTGATAATGTCAATAATTCTATTTTTTGTTTATTCAACAGTTGATTGCTTACAAGAGTATTATTAAATATCAATCGAGTATTGGAATTATCCACTATTTTTTATTTCATTGTTATTCCCATAGGATATATCGAATCGCATCTTTTTCTTTTCTATTTATTGCAATTGTCATACCCATCTTCATGTGCCTTTCTAAGCATTCGAATATGTTGAGTCCATTATTTCACTGCAAAATTTATTTTTATCTACATTGCCGAAAGAAAGTTGGCTGTTTGCCATTCACTGTAAAAATTGAGAATGAGAAATTTTTCCAAGTTTCTTCACTCATGTTTGATTTTGTTTCGTTGAAATTTCTGCTAATTCATTGAAGGAAAATTCAACGCATTTACGATTAATCGAATTTTATCAGAATTTTTACTTAACGCTATCAAAAACGCTAAAAATTTGACCAAAATTTTTCAACTCGAATAATTATTTTTTCTTCATTATTCTATATCAATATCGAAATACGATCTCATAGATTATAGTTGTGTTATTAAATGTTTTTCCACAAACGTTATGCTCGAATTCTTCCAAAATAAATAAAAATAATCGCGCAAATATAGTCGATGAAATTCTCTTTGGAGCACTTATTTACTGTTAAATACAACAAAAATTTAGGTCAAAAATTAAATTATTCTCTTGAAAAAAAAGCCGAAAGAAATTCACACAATCATTTGAATAAAACAAGTCATCATAAATCTCGTCGTACTTTTTTTGTTGTCTTTAAACTTTTCCCGACTATTCTTTGAGTATCGAAACGAATATATCTTTTTCTTTATCGCCCACATTTATATCAATATTTCATTATGCAATTTGTTTTGCATTCTTCTTGTTGATTTATGAATTCGGCATAAAGCCAACTCGATCAGTGATCATTTCTCTCTATTGTCTTATTATTATATATCTCGAGCGGTTCATCTTTATGAACTATATATGAAAATGGCTTCAATCAGTGCGGATCATAAAATAACAAATGATAAGCTTCACTTATAGATGTAGATAAATATGGTTGAAATCATATGAGACTAGCAAATAGAGAAATATCCCAAGAGGATAATAAATGATGAAGCACTTTGAGACGTTCAAGCAACAAATGAGCGCTTTACAGCTATATTAGTTAAGCTGAGAAGCTGCCCAATTGTCAGTTGCAATATTTTCCGTCTATAAGCGATCATTTGTAGAATAAATAACGGCTAAATGCTTATCTCATGTTCACATTCAACGAGCTTAGCTTGATGCGCTACATAAAATTGCTTGTATTTTCTCAAACTCAGAATAATTAAAGTGGGGGATATTAGTTCATAGCTAGAAATCTCATTTTCTTGTTTAGATTTGAAATTTCACATCATCTTCTAGCTCTTATGAATCATGAAGGAAAATCAAACAGGAATAGGGGGGGGGGGG
>JAARMF010000314.1:62108-74103 GCA_022844705.1 Toxascaris leonina
GGGGGGGGGGGGGGACATAGGTCCCGATAAAAACCCTCGCGAAGCATTAGTCGGGTATTTCATCTAGGCGAGATCTTCATGCCCCCTACCACGGACATCAAAGCTCCCTCTCTCCGCAGGGAGGCACGACTGGTCACATTACCTGAGGAAGACCTTTGTTCACCGGTTTTCCCTTCTGTGCACTAATCCATTCTTTTTCACTGCCTTCGTATGTTTGTATCTCCCTCTCCTTCTCTCCTTTGCACAAGATTCCCACTTTTCTGTTCATGCAATAGATTACGTTAGATTTCGGGAGCTATCTGCATCAAACGAGGTGTCTATTTAGCGGCTGAGCCTTTGATGAAGCTTAAAGCTGTCGTTAATACAAAGTGTTTTTATTGTCTATGGGCACAATCACACGTGCTTAAAACTAACTCCGTTCTTTTGCACAAATACCCCTCGGGACTTCTATTTTTCATAGTCCATGAGGAGCGAAATACTCTTAGAGAAAGATTTTATTTTCATGATTTCCTTTCACACATTTTGCTGCATTCTTCGATATTCTCGTGGTAACTGTCTATGTATATTTATCATTGTGTATATCACTAATTTATCAAAAAATTCGAGGATTTTTATAACTTCCCAAAATTTACACATCTTTCATACAGATAACTGAAACTATTTTGAACTCAGAGTCTTATATCATGGAAGATCGATTCTATCGCTTGAGAGTCTTTGCTTTGAACGATTTTCCAACGAAAACCTTCCCTTCATCAATGATCCATAATGAAGCAGAAATGATGCATTCGACCTATATTCCTCTTCCACTTATTTCTTTGTGCTTTTCGTAGGAGAATATCATTTCGAAGAGAGAAGATGTTACAGCAATATTATGCTCGACAAATATTTTCGTTCATTGAAAATGTGTCCTCCTCATTCACATCACAGCTTTTCTATTCCTCTCTACTTCCATTGTGCACAATAATTTTTTTCTTACCTAATTTGATTGTTTTTAATTCGTTCCATGTATTTACTTAATAATATATCACTAAATTGGTATTATTTGTCGGAAAGAGTTTAGAGTAGAGCTTGTTGCTTAAGTTTTGAGGTACTTCAAATCGTGTTTTGCTGTTCAGCAAAATTTTTTAGTGAGTGAAAAATTAGTTGATCTCCTCGATAGCCGTTATGTAAGAAGTTGCTGAATGAGGCGTTTTCACCAACCCCTTGTAATGCTTTCTTCCCTCCTCCCTCGCCCCCCCCCCCTCCCTTCATCTTTCCCTTCCCTCTTGCCTCCTCTATTGTTACGGGCAATCGTTTTCCATGCGCCATGTTATCGTTGATGAATAGTTTCCCACACAACCATCTTCTCTAACTCTCTACCTCTAATAAACATATGGAGCAGTATTCTTTGAACGAATGGGTTTAGCTAATATTATTGTCAATGTAATTTCCTATTAAGACGATAGTCATGCAGTTCGTCTTGATTATCCATCGAAATGCCTTCCACGGGTCGTTTTCATTCGCCCATAAAACTTCTACGAATTGATCTTGTATGAAATCAGCTCATAGAACGTTGAAATTAAACAAGTGAATGAATAAAAGAACATAGAAAAATGATAATATTTTTTGAACAAGAAATAACTTACCCTTTCATACTTGATATAATCATTATCAAAAGTTAATCTCCGCCTATGGGGAATATCTATGCTTCATTGAACTCTACTCAACATTTTTTTTTTGCAGATTCAATTTTTGGTTCAACGGATTGGGCTCACTCCAACTTGCACCGATCAAAGTTCAAAAGTAGCCATAATACGGATGTTTTCAGAGGCACCACTATCGTTACGTTGCTTCTATGCTTCTTATAGTTAACTTTCGCTAAAGAAGTAGTCAAGTAAGCTGAATGCTAGCAATCGCTTTACATCGATGCTTTCTTGATCTAGACTAATTAATTTCCTACCGTCTTACAATCATGTGCCACCTTTCATCTTTTCAACAGCGCTTTGCTTTTGAGGAGATTTTCTTAAGTTGCTACAGGTAGATGCGCAATATCTATCAATTGATATGGGTGAACACTTAGATATTTTTTTTAATATTTCTTTTTATTTTGTAATCGGAAGAATGTGATCGTTCAGCTTGAATAATATCGACTCTGCCTAACTTCAAGTAATTTTGTGATAAAATTACTTAATGATAGAAATTATTGCATAAATCGGCAGTGATTGGACGTTGAATGATTCATTGATATAACGGCAAATGTTCGCTCCGCCTTAATCTTTTTCCCTCTCCAATTGCAATTTTACGATTTGCTTTCAATACTATAGCAAAGCCTTGTTTATAAAGGCTAATGTACTCGTGTGTAATCGCTGCGATCGGTCGATGCAAATCTCGCTCGAGTTTCGATTCCGATTCAACAGTAACAGTCATCGTCTGCGTTCAATAGCGTGGCCGTATACATCGAAATATGGCCTGAAGGATTCAGGAAGGAAAACTTCGTCTACTTTTATTGAAGATTTTTATTAAAGCGGAAATATTCCATCGATAAATCCAGCTTAAAATTTAAAAAAAAAGCTTTCCATATTTTCAACAAAGATATCACACGTTTCAAAACAATAAAAACAACAGCTTTCTTCGTTAGTCGGCGAAATTTTTTAACATAATCGAAAAATTGCTTTTAGAAGCTTCAGAAAAATTTCAAAATTTGGAATAATTCGAGTGAAACAATTCCGATAATTTATCTCCTCGATAATATTTTGAGATATTTCTGTACGATAATTCGAACATTGATCTCAACATTATTTACCGTTGCCATACAAAAAAAAAATCATCGTTTGAACTTTTTTTTGCTAAAGAATCTCAAATATCAATTTAAATGAATTACAATGATTTGGGGGGAAAAAAAACGAAAGAATTTTATCTTCAACAAATGTTGCACATTGTAAAGCTAAATTCTTCGCACATTTTAATAGAGCTAATTAAAAATGCAACAACCCTATTGGAATATTGCCAACGAAACAAAACTCTTCGTGAAAATGCTTTCATTAAGCGAATCAAAGAGCACAAATGCAATCTCAACAGTTGTTAAATTATTCAACGGTAAGCAATATATCGTCTATACAAGTGAGTCTTCTTACGGCAGACTATTGCAGTATATGCAATACACCACTAGGTTGCAATATATATGAGCCATAGGTAACACTCTCGGAGGATCTATCTATTCGTTTTCTTATAGTGCTCAGTGATTCCTGCCGTAGAATTCGTTGAGCTCTTTCCTTCCCATGTTGAGTGGAAAAATTGTTTGAATCGCTCCCTATATAATTGTGCAAGATGAGTTTCGTAATTTTGAACTAGAGATGTCGCATTTCATTAGTAAATGTTGTGGTAAATTTGAAAAAAAAAAACATCCGAGAAAAGTTCTGCAAAATGCTTAGTCGATTGAGATTCTTTAATTCACTCATTATTTACTTACTAATTGAGTGATTTTTGTCATGATTTATTTTTTAGCATTTTAAAATTTGATGAAAATTTCATATTGTATGAATGAATTCAGGAGAATCGTTCAATAAAAACGAATTAATTGAAGGGTTTTTTTTGATTGATTGAAGAATTTTATTGAAACACCGAAAGCAATTTATTGAGAAATGAGATTCTTTTATTAAAATGATAAAATGATTGCTGAACGAATGAGATTTTTTTTGCTTGCTTAGATTATTGAGCGTAATTGTCTTTAATTTTTGGAGAATTTCTATTATTGGCAGAGAAATTTTGAAGAAGTTAATACTGCTAGCCATATAAAAACGGATTTGCTATGATTATGAGTTGAGCATATCGAATCAAATCGAAACTTCCTCGAAATGCTTTAAACTACAAATATTTATGCTGCTCACTTCTTAATTTATTTATTTTATTTTATAATTAAATATGTTGTTCTTTGTCGCATTGTTTGTTGTTTTCGAAAGCATTTCAATAAACATTGAAGATTCTCATCTATGTTGAATGAACTAGATTTTAGAAAGTATTGAATGAAGAGGTAATAATATTTATTTTTTATCATAGATATATTTTTTATTCTTTGCATTAAAAAACAATAATTGTGGAAGCAATTAATGACACAATGATATCATATTTGGCATCTCAGAAGGTCATCTATATGTGACCAATAAACATTATATTGATTTCCGCTTATGATTTCTCACTTTGATAAATAATAAATAAAGTTCTTATTGAAGTGGAGATTAGATTCATAGATTAGGTGCAAGAAATGTATTGGATGCTTGCTGCACATTAATAATAAACACCGATGCTTTTGGCTATGTATGAATGTAATGAGTCATCTTTGCTTACAACTTTCGCCAACCAAATGCTTTAGCCAACCTTTCTTCATTCGTCACTTACCGATCATGCCAAGGTGTTAACCCTTCAATAGATGTGACCATTAGTCGCCTGACTCCATTTTGATGTTTTCTTTTATTATTGTTTATTTAATAGCTATAATCAGTTGGTAGATTTCCTCCTCATATTTGTTGGTGAATAAATTACGCATTAAAACACTTAAATCTCAACGTTTTGGGGAGAATGTATATCTATATTAAATAAGGAGAATTGAATGAAGTTTGCTGGTGGTTTGAAATTTTTTCTCTTCACCTGCATCTATTTGCATGAGGCATTTTATTTTTTCGGTTAATCGAAAATGGCTGATTCTTATTTGCAAATGAAATGAGCTGAATTAAATGGCATTTTTTTTCGCAAATTTTTCGCATCTGTAAAACATGATGCGTTATGTAAGCTCAATAAACCGAAAGAAATTGGTTGCGAAAGTTTTCGAGTTAAGTTTAGGTCATTGAAAATGCATATAGCGTGCGAATATTTCAACTCTTCAATTTCTATCTCTTGTGTTTTTTCTCTCATATTTTTCAATTGTTATATCCTCTATATTTGAAAAAAATAAATAAATAAATAACCCCCATGAAGCATCTCGGAAGTGAAATTTTCCAAAATTCTTCATAATTCTCTAAAATATAAAATTCACCAAATTTTATATTCCCATCGATCGATTTTCGAGATTCTTTTCAGCTAAATTCATCAGTCGATTGCTTCGTCAAAAAAAAAAAAAAGAAACAAGAAAAAAAAATCACTCGTTCATTGTTGATTCGATCTGATGCTGCAACAATGCAAAGAAATAGATTCAAAGAATTTGATGAGGTTTCTCAATAAAAACATTGTCTTATTGCAGCAAATATTTCCCATCTTATTGCGTTGATAAAACGATTGCTATTCGTTGAACGATTTCTTGCATAAATTCAAACATCTCCAGTGCCAATAAGTTAATCGACGAACGGCAAATAAGATGGTTGCTGCATTTATGCAAATTTTTCTCTGTTTCTTCCTATTTCATCATATTTTTCAAGGTTTTTATTTATTTAATTCGAATTTTTATCATTCATTGTGGAATTTAATTTGAAAATATTTATATTATCATAGCATCTTCTCTTGCATTAAGAAACTTTCTCTGAAAAATTATATACAATCAAGGAAGTTACCGAGGTATTTGTTTGTACTAAGCTTTTTCAGATTTGTACAACGAGGTGGTTGTCTGTTTACAATTATTTATGAATTCATTGAAATGTTTTGCACTACAAATATTTGTATCACTCATTTCATAATTTATGTTTTTTTCTTTAAATAAAATATATTAAGTATGTGTTTTCGTTTGTTGCACTCTTTTTGAATATTCACTGAGTGAACAGATGGAATAGGTCAATGTTCATTAGAATGGCAAAAATGAAGTAATAAGTCTCAATTTTCACTATTTATGAACGAATTATGAGAGTTCAACGTATGATTTATTAAGTTCAATTCACTGCAGAAATTTTGATATGTCATTAAAGTTGCTAGGCTTATCAAAGTTCGAATGTATTAATCAGTAGTTATTAATCATCACATCATCGTTAAGGAGAGGCGGCAGTTCAATTCCGGCGGAAGCTAACTATTGGTGGTGTGACGTTTAGGAAGGTGAGCATACATCAATACACTTCCTTAAATAGGATAATGACTAATCAGTGGAGTATATCACTCCTTATGAAACGAGTTTTTTTTGTTTCCTTTTTTTTCGGTATTTTATTCCTCCTCCCAAATCAAAGTTCTAAAAACTCGCATCTAATAATCTTCTTAGATGAGATTTTTGTATGATGGATTGTGGTATGCTATATTTATTGAATAAAAGATGAAGAAATAACGATAAGAACTATTAATCATATTACTCGATTCTGTGAGTATTTTTTAAGCGAAAACTGTTTTGCATCATCAAATTGGATTGATAAAAAGATAAGTTATCAGTCAGTTAGAATGATAAGAAGATATCGTTGTCAATTCTTTAATAAAATTTATCATCAGAAATGATAATTAATATAATTTTGCTCTTTTTTTATAGACAATTTCTTCAAATAGCAATTTTACAACGGCAAATAACGCAAAGACGTTACTCTCAGATGGCTATCAAATTGATATCCTTATGGTGGCCGATTTTTCACTTTATAGTGGATTCATCGATATTCTTAACGGTGATGAATATTCGGCACAATTTGCCGTAAATAATTATTTAAATGCAATTTTCGAACAGGTTATTTATTTCAATGCAATTTTAAATATTTGCAATTGTACTTTATTTCTGCTCAATCATTAATGGGGATACTTCATGAAAGATTGATAGCTGAATATCGGGAGTTGCTCTCAGGTGATTCGCTTTTTTATTATTTGAGAGAAAAAATTTATTATCTTAATCGATGAAAAATTTTCGGTGAAAATTTTTTTTCTCGCCATAATATCAATATGAAGTTACAATGTGAAATTGGTGGCATTCAGGTCAAAATATTCAGTTAACGAATGAAAAGTCATCTTAAAAGAAGTGGCCTGATATATGCTTTATGCATTTTCGCTCATTATCCTTCATCTACTTTGCAACCAATGAAAAGGCAAATATTTATATATCTGCAAATGCTTTAGTTCCGTTCAAAGTTATTTGATAAGTTTGGAGGTTGATATTGCTAATCAACTTCGTTTGCAGAATATAACTAGCAGCAAATTTCGGCGTATATTTTTAATAGTACTCAAGTTGTTACTTCCGCTCGAACAAACGAATAAACAGACATGTGCACAAACGCAAACATAGTATCGCCGGAAGATTTTTGGTGAATGCAAAGCTGTAAAAGCCTAGAGAAATGCAATGAACTAACTCTACTAGTTGTGTAGTCTTCGAATTGAGCGTCGACGAATCAGAATAACTTCTTTACAGGTTCGGACAATTTATGAAAATAATACAATATTCGAAAATGAAATTATTTCGTTGAATTTGATTGCAACTTTTGTTGTTATACGCGAAGAGGATTGTCCTCTTATGCGAAGAGGATTATCGTCTAATAATCTCTCTGAAAATAGCACTATTCTCGATAATTCGACGAGGTTCACACATATTTGCTTTCAAACTTTTTATCACCTATGCTTAAATTATTGAACGTAAGCGATATAGAACATTCTCAACTAAAAAGCATCGTGTAATCTAAATAAAACCCCCGTTGACATTATAGCCCTACAATCTTTGAAGGCACAAAAAGGTAGGTGTTATTCATCTTTTAAGATTATGAATAAAGTTTGTTCGAAAAATTAATTAGAGTGGAAATATCACGGAGTGAAATTTTTTGAGTGCCATCAAAGAGCTTCATAAAAACAAAATTATAGCGATCTTTCAGTATCGGAAGATTCGCATCAATCCAATGATCAATTCCAACCTTGTTCTCAGCTCCAACCAACATTTTTAGTGAATTTTATGATCTCTTTATGATTTTTTAGACAGTTTGAAAGAGGAATTGAATATTGCAGCATGGAATTGTCGATGGATGCTTTAGATGCAATTCACCTCATCCATCAGTGGATATCGCGATATTCCGAATGGTTACCACCACACGATCATGCAATTGTGCTCACTAAGTAATATTTTTGAACGTTTTGTTGACATTTCAATGTTTCGATTATATTCTTTCTTATGTTATTTCCATTCATCTATTTATTCTAATCTCCTGAAGTGAGAGAACATCTAAAATTATGTAAGCATGAACAACAGCAATAAGTAGCAAAACGTTCACAAAGGCACAATTTGGATGAGTGAACAATTAGTGCATTAGAGCGGCAATAGCATAAAAATCGAAAAGACTCATCGGAAGCTTCATAGATGAAGCGGTGTGTGCATTAACGATATCAGCTGGGGAGCAGAGTCCAGACTTGTACAGCGCGAAATATGGAACTATGTAAAATATAGTTCTTACTGCAGCATTTTTTGACTAGCTGCAAATGATGCACATATCGACAACGGGGAGGGACAAACTGATGTTTTTGTGGCAGTGGAATGCCGAAGAAACTGAACTCAATGGTCAAGGATGAAATCAAAATTGAGTCTAAGATATTCCAATAATTACAGGTTAAAGATTTTTAGCCTAGAAGTGTAATTAGGCTAATATAGACCACGGTAAGTCTTGTGAAAAGCAATACTGGTAAAGAGTTTTTGAATATTCTCCAACGCTTTGATGTTAGCAACCAAATAAGGAGACCATACGAGAGTACAGTATTCGAAAAATTGGTTGGCAGAAAGCGATGAAATCACTTTGCTGGTGTTCAGTATATCCATGCGGTAAAGCGCGAAAAATGCAGCATGCAGTTTATCGGCGACAAATCTCACAGGTGGTATTTTATTGGTGATAGTGTGTACCGCTTAGGTGGTAATATCATGAAAGATTTATTCAATTCTAAAGTGGTGATATTTTGGGGATCACAAGTCCGAGTCCGATCACTGGACACAGGTCTATATTCCATTCTGAATTTTTATCCTTCTCAACAAAATTGTGGACGGGACCTCCAAAATTGTGGAGAGGGGCCTCCCATCTTCGCCTCTTTTCATCTCTAAAAAGAAAGATGAAAAGAATGGTTTATTCCCTAAAAAATCAATCTGATTTTGCATTCAAACTCTTCTCAAGCTCGAAGTTTAGGACATATCTCAATATATAGGTTTGATCTGCTCTCCCCGAAAGGTGATTCTTCAACGCAGGGTATGGCCTATGTGGGAGCGATGTGTCGTAATAGCGAATCAGCAAGTGTAGTTGAAGATATTGGGGCTATGGCGACTGCAATGATCGCTGCACATGAACTAGCCCACAGGTGTGTCTGCTTATTGATCTCTAGAGGTTTTGATCCAACTGAGACCATCACTTATTTCCGCCTCAATCGAATCGTTACTCAAAATTTTGGTGTTCTTTCGATTCGATGATTATTGGCCCTTGCAGAATGGTTTCTGCGAATGTATTTCGAGTGAATTTTCGTGTGGAAAATACATTCCTTTGCACCGAAAGTCTCTAAAATAGCGCATCGAACTTAGCGACGCAAAGATCGATTCACCAACTGATGAGGGTAAAAGCAAAAAAGCGTTTCGGAAAGGATCTCTCAAAATCTGTCGAAAACTAACGATGTGCCATTATCGTGAATTTCAGGATCAACAGGTTATCAAAAGTTTCAGGATGGAATTTTGAAAACTAGCACCGTTCAAAAAGACTACGAAACTTTCAAAATATGCACCTGAATCAAGTCTGCCATAAATATTGTCTTTACAATTGGTGCAAATATCTAGTGAATATTTAATGGCTTAAATATTTGTGCAACTTATCGACTATGAATAGGCAACGAATCAGTACCATATTAGTCAATTAAGCAAGAATATATGGACAAGTGGCTTGTTGATAACATTCTAAATCACTCTTGCAGAAATGAATCTTGAGGCGGTATCTTTTGGTGGGTTTTTTTTTAGGTTCAGCCAAGTTTTTTCATAGAACCAGTCTTTGATATGAGTCTTAACGCGTTGTTTCGTTGTTGAATAAAAGATAGAATGTTCTTTGAAGTGATATCGAGTTATCATAATTATCGAGACTATCAGCGCAACTTCTTCTTCAATTTTTTTTTTTCAACAACAGCCGCTAAAAACTTCGATCTCGATGACTCATACAATCGTTTTACGATATGAGGCAAGCTAATCGACTAAGAAATCACCAAACTAGAGTAAAGCAATCTGTCAATGTGAATGGGAGATTTTTGGATTGAGACAAGCGAAAGCAACGTAAAAAATAGCTTTTCGGCATTCCGTACACTAATACATAAATTTTTGCAACAGTTTTCAAATAGTCAACCATCCAAGTGATAACGAGTTTCTTTTCGCATATTGTCTTAGAGATCTTTTTCGAGAGGAAAAAAAAAACATTTCAAAATTGAAAAATGAACGTTGAATATTTTTTTTTCGATAATTGCTCCTTGCTCAATTTCAATTTTTGATGATAAGAGTATTATCGTTTTGAAAAACTAATACATATTAGATTAATTGAGTGATTTATTCAAAGAATGAATGCAAATGATGATTCCATTGAAGGAGTTTTAAGAAAGTGATATTTATGAGAGCAATTTAACTATCCAAATATACAATTCATTATGTAGGCTGTATAAGTTGTCGCAAATTTTTGAAAATGCGATGGGAAATTTTTACAGAAAAACGAATCACTTCCTTACATTTTCCGTCTCGTTTCAATGATCGTATAATCGGTAGTAACATTTACAACTACGATGAGTGTAAAAAAAAGAATGCAAATTTTTTGAGAAAGTAAATTGTCAGTTGTGTTAAATTGTTAAATATTTCTCGAATAATTATATATTATTTATTGCAGTTGATTATATGTTTCCAATTGTTCACCTTTCAATTGAGATTATTTTAGTGATAGAGTGATACATTCTTCATCTCGACCCGTCCCTCTTCCGACTTCTTGCTTTTCTCTTCATATTGAATGTGCTGTCTATAGAAAAAGCGAGTATTTCGTCGTAAATGCTAATAATGTGCAGCTTGTCACATTAGTGTTAAACATATGTGGAACATGTGCTATAGAATATAGGAAGAAAGCAATTTTTGTTGATGTTGTGAAGAATGCCGCCCGCTCAACATATGAAACCTATGAAAAGCTAATTGAAATGTTCACATTTTTAGTGCTAGTGAAATGAAGCTTTTTTATCGTTTCTATTGAATCGATGATTGAAATGTTTTAAGAAAAGCAATTCGTTGCCTATAAATTTATTCGACGAAAGAAAGTGAGTGCAAAATTTTAGTCATATATTTTGGCATTTATGAAACTAAGAGGGATTATAGGATTGAGTTCATTTCTTATGAAATATTAAGCAATATTTCAGCAACGAAATCTTTTTTGCAAAAAATTACAAAGACCATAGCTATATGAAGACTCTTCGAGAATCACATGAATAAACTCGTTGAATCTTAGTTTATAAAGCTTTTCTCGTCTTTTAATTAATGGTGTTTCAGTGTAAATCCTTAGAACTTTAATGCATATTTCCGCTTGTATTTTTAAAGTTGTCTAATCAAACACCTTTGTACTACGGCTGACGCTTGTGGCGCAGCTAGATTTGATGGAATCCATCCATCAGTTATAGAGGATATCCGTTGAATTTTTGATTTGAGAAAAATAAGAATTAAATAACTATTATTATTTATCTTTTTCCTTTAAACTAAACAAGAATATATTCAAGAGCATTAAATCTTTCACATATAATCTCAAACCTTACTCACCACTCTTGCAGTCGCTCATGGCGAAGAAAGAAGTTGATCACTGATGTTTGTTTGCACTAATACTTTGGCGTGTGGTTATATTGCAGTTTGGGTGCATTTCATGATGGCTCAGGTGAAAGTAGTGACTGTGGAGGGAAACTCAATTATATGATGGCACCGATGGTGTCGGGCTCAGATGACAATGAGAAGTTCCACAATTCTTTCAAACTTTCAAGTTGCTCACGGAAGCAAATTGAAGCCTTTCTGTTGTGAGTTTTATTTAAATATTTGTCTGCATTTCTGCTTTTGGAATGAATGGGACTACCAGGACTGTTTTATTGCGAGGGTGAGGATTTATCATTCATAAGGGGCATATAT
>JAARMF010000314.1:91676-104772 GCA_022844705.1 Toxascaris leonina
AGGGGAAGAGGGAGGAAAGCTGTAGTCACCTGCATCTGCACAGACCAAAAACCGCATCTGTTTTCTGAAACCCTTATGTGCTTTTGAAGCGTTTTACAGAAAATTCTTACATTTTCAAGTCAAAGTTTAAACAAAAAAAAAAAACAGCTACCATCACTAGAACGTGTCACATGCGCCGATGTGACGATGCTAGTGGGCTCAACCTTCATACCGCGTTTTGGCTTTTCACGTTGATCCCATATGCATATTGTCCCATCTCTTGCTCCAGTCGCAAATATATCTGCAATTTACATAATAATTATTCTTACTTCAGCAGCTAATTCTAGTCAATAAATAAAACAATTTGTTTGAATGTTGAGGAAACCCTATCTATGTATAGAAGAATTTCTTAAGAGTCAAAGTCATTCGGCACACTCATTCGGAGCATTCGAAAGAGTCATTCAGTGCTGTTTTACGCTCTAAAAACTAATGAATGAATATTTCCCCTCGATTGCGGCATGAAAATATTTCCCATCTTATTTTTTCAACTGCTAGGACACAGCATATGTATACCTAGTGGAAGTTATGTTCCACAATATATACCTATAAAAAATTGTACTGTGAAATTAATGCTAATGACCGCATCAAATTTACAATCACTTATAGATCTTTTCTTCGAAATCTCTCAGCTATATATTAAGACAGGATGGCCATCATGATTGAGCGAAAAACTCGAAAGAACCGCCATCAAAAATTTGGGTGGGGAAGAAAAAAATTCTATTGGTTCACCTCTGCTCCTCCAAAAACCGCAGTAAAAGTTCGTAGATACCTGGGGAATCGTTGGAGATGGCGAGAGCGCGAACTGAACCTTCATGACCGATGAATTGTAATAAGTCGATGCCTTTTTCTACATCCCATAAGGTGACATTCGAATGACCTGAGATGACCACTAAATGCGATGGCCGTCCACGCAAGAAATCCACATCCAACACACAACCAACATCCACAAACACTGCTGAAACATCATTTAAACGTTATGTTAGAGTTGAGGGTGCGACTGATGGGCAAAGCTCAAGGAATCAACCCCTTCCCTATTGGATGCTTCGATTCCGATCGCCGAAGGAGAAAAAATAGCCACCAATTCAACGAAAAATTATGACCAATTTATCTGCCAACGACTATGAATTAATCAAAGTAGTGATCGTTACTGAAATCTCTATCACAACAATGGCATATCTCTACCTGTCTATCACAACAACGGTATGCCTACCTGTCTATCACAACAAAGGGGCATGCCTACCTGTCTATCACAACAACGGTATGCCTACCTGNAATTTACAATCACTTATAGATCTTTTCTTCGAAATCTCTCAGCTATATATTAAGACAGGATGGCCATCATGATTGAGCGAAAAACTCGAAAGAACCGCCATCAAAAATTTGGGTGGGGAAGAAAAAAATTCTATTGGTTCACCTCTGCTCCTCCAAAAACCGCAGTAAAAGTTCGTACATACCTGGGGAATCGTTGGAGGTGGCGAGGGCCCGAACGGAACCCTCATGACCGATGAATTGTAACAAGTCGATGCCTTTTTCTACATCCCATAAGGTGACATTCGAATGACCTGAGATGACCACTAAATGCGATGGCCGTCCACGCAAGAAATCCACATCCAACACACAACCAACATCCACAAACACTGCTGAAACATCATTTAAACGTTATGTTAGAGTTGAGGGTGCGACTGATGGGCAAAGCTCAAGGAATCAACCCCTTCCCTATTGGATGCTTCGATTCCGATCGCCGAAGGAGAAAAAATAGCCACCAATTCAACGAAAAATTATGACCAATTTATCTGCCAACGACTATGAATTAATCAAAGTAGTGATCGTTACTGAAATCTCTATCACAACAATGGCATATCTCTACCTGTCTATCACAACAACGGTATGCCTACCTGTCTATCACAACAAAGGGGCATGCCTACCTGTCTATCACAACAACGGTATGCCTACCTGTCTATCACAACAAAGGGGTATGCCTACCTGTCTATCACAACAACGGTATGCCTACCTGCCTGTCACAACAACGGTATGCCTACCTGTCTACCACAACAATGGTATGCCTACCTGTCTATCACAACAACGGTATGCCTACCTGTCTATCACAACAACGGTATGCCTACCTGTCTATCACAACAACGGGGTATGCCTACCTGTCTATCACAACAACGGTATGCCTACCTGCCTGTCACAACAACGACATGCCTACCTGTCTATCACAACAACGGTATGCCTACCTGTCTATCACAACAACGGTATGCCTACCTGTCCAGTCCATTTATGGCAACAATCGATATCAACGTGGAACGACATAACACAGAGCATTATTTCATATGTGCATCTAAGTCAGCGCGTTTCCGTTCAATTTATGATGACATTCAATGCGCCACAATGGATGCAACAACAATGTCAATTAAAATGAGCATAAATGCAGCTGCTGATGAAATTTGTGATGTTGATGTGGAAGAACTTGTTCAAGTTTCACTGAGGTGAGCAGAGGAATGTAATAGGCGAAAAGGCCTTAGAGGTATCCCACACCCCCCTCCCCCCTCCCCACCGTCGCCGCATCTCCAACTCCACTGCACCTTCAAACCTGNTCTACTTGTCTATCACAGCAACGGTATGCCTACCTGTCTACCACAACAACGGTATGCCTACCTGCCCAGTCCACTTATGGCAACAATCGATATCAACGTGGAACGACACAATACAGAGCATTATTTCATATGTGCATCTAAGTCAGCGCGTTTCCGTTCAATTTATGATGACATTCAATGCGCCACAATGGATGCAACAACAATGTCAATTAAAATGAGCATAAATGCAGCTGCTGATGAAATTTGTGATGTTGATGTGGAAGAACTTGTTCAAGTTTCACTGAGGTGAGCAGAGGAATGTAATAGGCGAAAAGGCCTTAGAGGTATCCCACACCCCCCTCCCCCCTCCCCACCGTCGCCGCATCTCCAACTCCACTGCACCTTCAAACCTGATCACTTGATTGACCGGACTATCGAGCGTCGATGACGCTGCCGGTCACAATGCGCTTCCATTAGGGTACTGAGACCCATGGTTTTGCACTGTTGTAGCCAATAAGTGACGCCACCCCGCACCTTTAAACAAAAAATTAAAAACGACGCTTGCTAACCTCTTTTGAACAAATTGCTATCGTCGTTGATATTTTCAACATTCGCTAAGAACACCACACCAGCTTCATTGCCCAATGCTAATAAACCTTCAGTAGTAAGTTCACGACTGAATCGACAACAAACGAATGGCACCTATAAATATAAGGCTATATTTGCTCAAATGAATAAATAAGGATATTAAATGACAAACGAACAATCTCGATTCGATTTCTTATGGGAATCATTATTTCAAAAAAGTTCCCTCAGCTTTGTTCAATACTCTGTGTAATAAATGTTAGTAAATGGGTTGGTAGAGTAAATGCAACTGGAACTGTTTCAGAAAGAAGGGAGGGGGGAGTCAGAGAAAGATGAGGGTGTAGTCCCAAACTGTGATAAGCAAACGTTTCAACTACGAGTCTACAACCAACCCAAAAAGATCAATATACAATGAAAGGATAAGTGGCTCTTCAAGCGTTGTACGTCAGTCATCAGTGGCTTGCACGTTATTCAGATATTAGCCTTGAATTATTTCAGAATAAACAAATTGTGCTCTACTTAGGATTTACAGGAGCGAAGTGGTACCAAACCAGAGGGGAAGGCAGAGAGGGGATGGAGGGAACGGGGAAAGATGGGAGCCGGAAAAGAAAGAACTATGAGGATGCCCCACGCATGCAATTTCAATGTGATCATTCGTGAAAAACATTAAGCTGAAACTGAAAAACATTCATTAAGCATATCCATTATTCGATGGTCATACCTGTAAGCTAATTGCTCTCTGTGAGCAGAACTGTCCAAAGTAAGCATCAGGAACATCGGGTGGCCTCAATCCTTGCCGTATCATTCGTCTATGCATTGCTATAATAAAATCAAAAAAGTGAACAATAAAGTCAGCGTTGTCTTCCGTTCAGCAACTGTCAAATACACTCGCCATGCGGTAAATATACATAAATGAATATGCAAATTTGGGGAAAAAAGTTGAATAATCGGCATTCTTGCGTATTACGAACAAAATGATCGTCGAATGAAATCAAAACAGCTTTTCAAATTGATGAAAAGATTCATTATTACTTGAGTCTCGTCATGCCAATAAATATATAAATATCTAAACGAAGACAAATAAGTAAGCAAATACATACGCAGATAAGAGTATGCATTCATAATGAATTGCCGTCAAACAGCAGAATTGGACTGAAATAGTTTGAAACTCTTTCTTTTTTTTGATGAACAAAAAAATCATATTCATAATCTTGACACCTACGTGGAACAGCATTACTCAAGGAGGAGTAAAATAGCCTTGTCTTTACTCATTCGTGCAGGCGTATATCATCAGCCTCAGTGGTCATCAACTCTTTTCTGGAATAATCAACCACCGGAAAGCTTTGCTATAAACTCTCGCATATTTTCACATACTTTTGGCGGAGTGGAAAATGATTCAACGCAATCACATTCCAAATATGGTCTCCATCCCTCTAGAGTTATCACATCACAATACAGCCCCCCTCGCCTTGGATCGATATTTGAGAATAGCAAAAAAGAAAAAAATTGCCAAGAGAAGATCAGACCACCCCAAATATCAATCGGCTACCAATCCACGAATCACCATTATCAAATCTCACGCCAAATTTCCGAGTACGTCACCGGCAATAGACAAACAAGAGATAAAGCTCAAAATTCCCACCTTAAAGGAAAAATTTCAAATGAATTTTGTTCCCGCAAAAAAAAAATTTGAATTGTTCAAATATCGCAGCACAAAATCTTCATTGCAGTGTCACGATTTGCCTTCAATCGTGCATGTAAATTACCTCTCATATTACTCTTACGAGTGTGCATACCTTGTAGAAGCGAATTGCATTCTCCAAAATATGATGATGCAAATATGTGGAAAGAATTGCTCATTGATGCATATATGTGTGTGGAAATGCATTCCCACATAGCAACACATCGATTCGATGCGCGCTAAACGGCAAACGCCGAATGTGTCTTTTAATGTCGATTTATGCAAATTACAGGTGATTTCTGAGAGATTTATCGCATTAAAAAAAATAATATCTATAGGTATTTAAAATATTAACTGAATAATGGGATTTTCATGCTTGAATCAAGTATTATTCTCTTCAATTTTGCTTCAATTTAGTTCATAGATAAGACGACTTTATTCTTCCACTCATCGAATATGACATATTTTCATATTTCACTTGCGCTTTTTCGAATATATCATTTGAAGGTTTCTTTTTCCTTTCCTTTTTTTTTTTTCAAAAATTGATAAAAATTATGAGAATGCTAGAGTTGAGCATAAATTTGCATTCGATCTATTGAAAACGTTTAAGCTATCTGCTTCATTTATATTTAAATTTCGTCCTAAAATTACATCATTTTCGATCTGTAATGATCTTTAGATCGGAAAATATTACCTTTAATATTTCAGGAAAGAATCTCAGAATTGATTGTGGAAAACGATCGTTTAGCAAAGGATAAACAACAATGTTATGATGAATTGAATGATGTGATTATATATTTGAAAAAGACCGTCGAAGATCAAGACTATGAGGTGTCCTTTATTGTTTTTGCAACTCTCATTTTCAGTATCTAAAAAGTTTGATTTCATTTTTCTGTGGTATTTTTCTTATGCTTCTTTAATCATAAGATGACGCCAACTAAAACGACATATAAGAGCTTTGATTTATCGCACAATCTTGATTTACATATCGCACAATTTTTCGACTCTTAATTTCTTATCAAATTGATGGAAATTTTTGAGTTTTCTATGATTATATCCTTATGGAGTGTTATGCTCTCAATCCAATTCCTTTTTTACCCTATTTGAAAAATCGATGCTAATTAATATTATTGGAAATAAATTTTGAGATTTCATATGATATTTTTATTTTTTCAACGGTAATAAAGTCGATGATCGTTGTCGATATATTATTTAGATTGCTCGTCTCGAGGATATGAGAAAGCAGCAAATATTCGAGCAAGAGAAACGAATCACCAAAGAAAGAGACGCTATAGCGTTAGAAATTACTAATCTCAATAATGAGATTCAAAAATATCGTGCAGAAAATCTTCTTATGAGTGAGCGAATATTCATTGTTTATTTATTTTCAATCGAATCTTCTTCTCTTAATTTTTTTTAACAATTGACGGTCGTTAGTGTGCGTCTCAATCAAATGACTCGAAAAGAGCGAAAACTTTTTCATTGAACCTATAGCTTTGAGAGAGATACAAAATAGAGTTGTCGAGGAATGAACGGAAAAAGTATAGAATTTTGGTGGAATAGAGGTATCGAATAGAATTGCAGAGGATCGTTGATATATCATTGATGAAAAAAGACTCGTAGTCTCTTGTTGATTGTAAAATCTCGTCTCAAAGAATGTTACATGCCGAAACAATGAAGAAAATCGCATTTGTTTGAAATTATCATCATGGTAATAAATTCGCAAGTCAAATTATTTGTGAATATTACTCTCAATTCGCTTGAAATCTTTTCATTTAAAGTTTATTTCCATATTTGAGTGAAGTAGTGAATTACTCCTATATTCATGAAAGATTTTTGTTTTCAGAGACGCAAATTGACAATGAGCATCGAGTGGAAGTGGAACTAGCTGAAGCGAATAGGAAATTAGCCGTAATGGAAAAGGAACTAAGAGAAAGGAATCAAAAGATTAGTGCTCAAGAGGCACATGAAAGACAATTGGTTATCGAACTCACCGAAAAGTTTATGCTTAAATTATTTGTAAATTGTTTATATTTATTAATTGGAAGTGGATATTTTTTGAGCAATCAATTGCAGCACTCTAATATTTATTTCATTTCGACGAATATTTTTTATTCGTTTGCTATTTTATTTTAAAAATTAACAGTCTCCAATTTTCTATAGACTAGCCGGGCTGAAATAGGAAATAAATCTTGTATAATTGAGAATTTTTATTTTGTGTAATTTTTTTGAACTTCTTCAAGGAATGGAATTCTTTTAAGAGACGTGAGTAAAGAAAAAATGCAGAAGATGCAAAAATGGTGACAAATTATTTTGAGAAATTAAAGAATAAACGTTTTTTTTTTCGTTTTTTTCAGAATACGAAATGAGCTGAATGCAGAGAATGAACTCGAACGAATGAACGCACGAAGAGCTCTTCACATCCAAAGTACTGCAGAAATGAGAATGAGCCAAGAGGTCAACCACCTATATAACTGTATTATTCTTTGAAAGAAAAAAACGAAAAAAATTCACTTGCAGAATCCTTTTTGACTCTTTGACACAAACAATATGTAGTGGTGAATCGAATCACGACCCCATATGCCTCATGATGCCTCTCTGAGGTGATGAGAGAGGAGCTGAAGGAGGAGGGATGGAGAAGGGCCGAGGAAAGAGGTATACAACGCATAATATCCAACTATGCAATACTTTCATCATTTTGCAGCAGTACTTAAAGTTATAGAAGTGAGCAAATGAATGATTGAAAAATGAGAGGGAATAAGTTTTGCACCATTTACTGTCAAGTTTTATATTTAATTATTGTAACCACTAGTCTAAATAACTTTTGGAATTTTTATTTTATTCATAAATATTTTTTTCGATGATTTCGATTATTTATATTCTAAAATATTGTGTTGTTCGCATTGAAAATGCAAAAAATTTTATTTTTTTTATTAGGAATATATTTTACAAATGAATATAAATATTCCAATAAATATTACAAATGATGCAAAATTTGAAAAAAAAATATAAATAACCATAAAAGTAAATATGAGAGAACAATAAATATTTAAGAAGAAATAAAAAAAAATAGTTGAGTAAATTCTATTGATTTAGGTGATCGCTCAACTAGAAGAGACAATCCAAAATGGACAAATGCAAATAGCGAAAATGAATGAAACACTCGACGAAAAAGATGAATTATTGCAAAATTATCAGGCACATATTAAATTTCAAGAAACGGAAATCGAACGACTCCGCAAACATATCGAACGCTCCACTAATCAGGTGCTCTCTTTAGCTTTACATTTATGCGGCATTAATTAATAAATATAGAATTAATTTTATGAATCTTAAGCTTTTCTCTAAATAAGAATGGAATTCATCCCAAAACATGAGGTGTTTTATCGTTGTTGATGTGACTTTTTAATTAAACTCAAGTTGACGCCTCACCTAACATAAATCTTCTTTCATTTCATTCGTACTTTTCGCCTATCACAACATTATGCCCTTCCCGTTCAATGACGATTATATGCGTATTGATGTTTTGTCAATTGTTGATTCAGCTGAATAATCTCCCTCACAACATATCACCCTACATATATCTTTTACATCACGATGAAACACTAAAATCGTTTTTTTGTTTCCTTGATGAATTGATTCTTCGAAGAATAAAGATCGAAACATGAACCTTGCATATACTTTCCTAAATAAATCGATATTTTTTCTTTCTAATATCATTTATAAAATAGTTTGAAAGTAATGCCGAATGAATATAATATTATTGTTTTATAGACAGAAAAAGCGCTCAAAGATAGTAAAAGGCGAATTGAAGAGATTGAGAGAAATAGAGCAGCGATTATCACACAACATGCTGAAATATTGAATCAATTGAAGAAAGAGGTATTTAATTTCATTATGTTAAATTTAATAAAGCATTCTTAAAAATTACGAAATAGAAGCTGAACTATTGTTGTGGTAAGCAAATTTTCAAGAGTTCTTCAACGATACGATAAGATTAGCTGGACTCAGAAGCTGTTAACTCTTCCTGATTGGTGGTATAGTAGGGGCGGGGTGGGCGGGGAGCTGAGGGGGGGGAGGGGTAGGGGGAGGAATGGGAAGGAGAGGAGAGTGAGGTGGATGCTTGAGAATAGCAAATGAATACAACTCCAATCGATCTTAGTGGTATTTTTCCTGATTACGATAAATATGCTGTCAAACACATCAAGCGTTTAATGTTGAAAGAATTTAACACAATCTAAACGTTCTATATAAGCTTAATTAAACTTTTTTTTTCAATTATTGAACTTTAAAGCAATATATAAATGAATATTGTTTTTGCAGAATTCTGAACTAACGAAGCAACTGAAAAGACTCACTCAAAAATATGAAAAACTACAGGATTCTTTTCTTGAGGAAAAGGTTAAATTCTTTTCTTTTGAACACAATTCTGCGATATAATCTCTATCAAAATGCATTCAAAGAAAATCTATTCATTTAATGTGTTCTAATGTATAATTGCAACGCAAACACCTAATAGTTCTAGTCAGAATGTTTGCAAATCGACTATTGCAATATTGCAATATTAAAATAATTAACAATCCGTGTGTATTCTCTATAAGCACCACCATGAGGTCAAAATCTAATGTTATAATCGATGAAGAGCATATTTAAGCGATAATCAATGCTAGATTTTTCAACTTTTATTTGAAGCTTCGAATAAAATAATGCTCAATGAATCAATGCAAAAAGAAATATGAATTTTGAGCATATATCAAGAGGCATTAATAGGCCTCTCTCATTTATATTCACAATAAACGATGCAATAAACGAGCAATAGTTTTTTTTTCCTTCAATAGAGTGCAAAGAGTTCTTGTAATGTTTGCAATTAATGATAATACACAATACGGTCTAACGAGTATCCATCTGTAGTATGACGAATACTCCAATATAGTTCAGTATATATTCCCGCACTGTAAAACGAGTATTTTAATACGATATAGAGAGTATTCCCTTTGCAATATCTAATGAAATACACCAACCATATCTATTTCTTTGATATAATTAAAATAATAAAAATAGCAATTGATATAATTAAAATAATAAAAATAACAATCGAAATTAAAAAAAAGAGCTTAATTAGCAATAATTTTTTAGCGTTTACGTGAATTAACCGTTGAAGCGCATGCGAATCAAAACGACAAATTGGAGCAGTTACGTGGTTTTCTTCGAACGACGATGGCACAACGTGAAGATGATGTCTATGTTGATGCGATTATCGCCGAAAATCGTATCGCACTCTTCGCTAAACTTGCACTTCTTTTACAACAGATACCCATTGTTAAATGATTATCAGTTGCTATTTAAATTTATTTATATTATCAGATATATTGCAAATATTTTTATAGCCACTTTTCAATTAATAAAACTTATCCCGGGATAATTGAAAAGTTTGATTGAAATCGTCTTTGTTGATTATATCAGCGGGTATCTAAATCGATTGAGGTGCATATCACTTGATCTTGGATCCTAATATGATCAGTTAATATGTGCTCGAATCCATTTCCGATATAGATATTGATAACGTATAAAGATCTCTTGCTGCTATCGGTTATCGATAACGGCTTTTTAACCACTGAATTGTTGTGTAGCTATCATCGGGTCACAGAAGAGTGAATGAATGAAAGCTGTGGATTTACTAACAGTGAATTAAATGTTTCCATAAGTATTTTTCCCTGATTAATGGCAGGGGGTATCGCATCGGCGTAATTGGATTTTCTAATATATGATCTGAAAACTATGATCAAATTTTTGATTAATCTGGTGCATTTCATGTTACGGAGTCTGTGAATGCTTCAAGTAATGTGAAGCATTTGAATGCCAACTAGTGGTCATTCGAGAGATTTTGAGTGGTCAGTGAAAAAAATTTCGAACTAGCATGCTTGTCATTGTTATAGATGTCATTTTCGATGCGCGCTTATCTTATCATAACCTCATAGTAGAGTCAAAGTGCTACCGGTCACTCGTTCCCATCTGTTGGTCACTATCCTTGCTGCTTTAGCCTGCTCTCTCCTTCATGATCACTATATGACACAATTCGCTTCCAAAATTTTTTGTAGTTTCAGATGCATTTCCATTAATTTTGCATTTGTGTTTGGTCATTTCTCCAAAAATATTCTCAATCTCTATCTTTGCAGTGATAGACAATACGATGCAATGTTTCTAATTTTTACTTCAATGTAAATGATGAACCATAGTCAGCGATCAAATAAAATACTCAACCAATAATGAAGAGTATCCGCTAAACGTTCTGCTGAATCGGCTACGGCCAAGATGAGACAACGAAAAAGCTGCTCGCAGGGGTAACGCTCTTTTTTTTCGGCATCAAATTTGTCATCGGCGCCGTTGCCGTTGGTCAGCTGCGTGTTTAAAGCTTACACACTAACTTAGACTCAGGCCGCCTATTATTCTTATTTCAACATTTCCTCACGTGTTTACTTTTAACTTCCGGTGATGTTAAGGTATTTTTGTGGGTTTATTAGTAGTATTCTTATAAGATTCATTGAGTTTAATAAAATTGCTTTCCGCTTCTTGCCGATTCCACATCGATGATGCTATTCATCAATTATTGTGAATAAGTGAAACCAATCATTGATGACATAAAGTCGAGTTTTTATTCTATATTGAGAGGATTTTTAAAGGCGACCGGCAACAACTGCTCTTCTTTTCTTTGATCATTGCTATCAGCATCTGTTATCTTGCTTCCGTTTTCATTTCTCATATATCTTTAGTGAAGTTATTTCAACTTTGTATTCTACATCATATAAAACAAACTTAATGAATAGGAAAAATTTCAGATGTTATTGAAAAATTTCAAAAAAAAAAAAGGATCAATGTTTATTTATTGAGCTGATTATTGAGGCTGTTCAACATTGAGTGTCTATCTGAAAAAAAAAAAAAAAAAAAAAAAAAAGACAACATTCTGAGTCGTTCAAAAAACGCTCAACGCTTTTGTTCATCTTTTGCAGCATTTTCTATGGGTGTTTCAATGCGGCTGTCACGATTGTATTATGTGGAACGTTTATTGTTATGCTCAGTGATTCTTTAAATTCTATAACAGATAGTTCATGCATCAATTGTTGTCGCCTAAATTAATTCAGTACCGTTCAGTGATTTATTGCCACATCTAAAGCAAATGGAAAATCACTTCTTTATATTCTTGGACAGTTTTTTTTTTTTTTTTGTTTCAGCTATTGAAATAGACTATTCATTTTATAAGCTTCTTGAATTTATGCAAAAAGTTTAGCCGACTATGGAATTTTTTGTTCTCAGCATAAATTCTTCGATAGGTCACATAATGGAAAACAATTAGGAAGGAGGGACACCGACACTAATGACAATCACTAAAGTTGGGAAATGAACGAGAGAGGAGGAATTGGTGGTTGGAAAGAGGAAATTTGTGGAGGAATAATAGAGGAATGGGAATGATTTAGAAGCATCTATTCGGCTCAACATATACAAATAGATCACATCGTTAAATGTTATCATTTGATGTGCTATTACTATGATCGTTTATTTTAGCTTCGAATAAATGCGACAAAAGAAGTAATTTTATTTTGAATTTGATCTCTATTTAAAAGAATGATGATGCATTTATTCTCTATTTAGAGTACTGCTATCATTATTGAGAATGAATTTTCAACTCCGAAATAGAAAAAAGAAAGAAAAGTTATATAGCATTTCAAAAAAAAGAAATATTTATTCAAATCTTTCGATTGAACAATTAATATGTCTTCACCTGATCATTAGACTTAAATTTCGAACGAGCATAAATAGAAATAAAATCTGATTTTTTAAATATAAGGGCAGCCTTTCAAAATCACTCTGATCGCGTTTATTCGTAAAGTAAAGAAATTTCAATAAATTACAAGCGTGATCTTCAGATGAAGATGATTGATGATGATTCAATGTGCGTAATAGCGATAGCCGAATGAAATCACTCAGAAATGAACGTATTGCGGATATGCCAAGTGGTCAATGAAGCAAATATGTTTCCTGTTGAACAGGAGGATGGTGCGCTTTGATTTTAAGGCGATGTGCTCTAGACATGGTCTTGTCATCGGTAATGGGCCAATCGCACGCCATCACTAATTGCCACCCGCAGAGCGTCGACCCCGACGTTTTATTCACTGTTTATTGTGTTCCAAAGAACCCAAATCGCTGTTTCTCCAACCAC
>JAARMF010000315.1:10125-21798 GCA_022844705.1 Toxascaris leonina
TATATATAACGTAAGTTGATTCCCAAATGCGGGCTCCTGTCTTTTGAATGAGTCGCTGCCCTATTAAGGTTACTAGTGCTGTGTGCATGCAAATTCTGAAGAATCTGTATATTCGGGGAAGTGTCGAGTCAACACCGAATGGCGTCGTACAAATTAAAATGCGAAAGCGCCAACCTTACTAGCATGTTGCACTAAATGGAAAATAATAATACACATATGTATAAACTTTTGATTTTTTTGCGTAGTAGCTGTTCCTTTCTTATTCAGAGGTATTTCTCTAACGCCGTCTACAATAGAAATGTTGCTCTTTCCACGAAAAGGACCAAAGTTTATGAAATTGTGAAAATAGTTCCGCGGTAAAAGATGTTTAATTTGCGAAAGGGATAAAAAAGCTGAAACAAGCAATACCTGAGTCTGGTTACTGCTTCATTGTTTACCACAAAGAAAACGCTCTCAGCAATGTGATGAAGCGTCTCCTTTATGAGGGCAGCAGAGGGTGTTCACTGAACTTTATCGCGTCGGTTCGCAGTGGTGCATTTGCAAGTTTTGCGATCTGATTTTGCATGAGCAATACCACAATATTTTGCTGGGATAGTTGAGCGAAAATTGTTAATCTTTTAAGGGAAAGCTGTAGCCGAGACTTTTTTGGATTAGGCAGCTGCATGTCAGTGGGCACTCTTTTTATCCAAAAAGATGACACATAACTCCAAATACCATAACATTTCGCAATCGCTCTCCTCCATAAGCCCTCTCCCTGACTAACTTTTTTTAAATCTGCGAGTTTTTAAGCGCAAAGACGTTATTCGAAGTGATAAGTTCGGCACAAAAGTTTAAACTTGCGTGAAAATTTTTGCTGAACTTCGCGATTTTGCCCCCATACTCGTTCTGCAATCGCGATCAATGTCAGTTTATTGCGGTTACCTGAATTGCATTGTTTCAAATATATTCACTCGCGATCGAAAGAATATATTTGAAACTCGATCGCATCACACTGCTCGAAAATTATTGTACTAAGCATTTACTATCGATTACAAGCCGTCTCATATCCAACTGCTGCTAAACAGTGATAATCGTTTTCAGTCTAAACTGCCTCGCCTTCAACTCCAATTCTTTGACCGCATCTGATGCAGAACGCATTGAATGCCTCGTTGGCGCGTTTGCCCGTGAGGATGATATTAGTCGGCAGGCTGATATGCTTATTTGAATTGTTGGGCATTTGTTGGGTATCATTTAAGTTTTCATTTAAGTTGTTATTGAAGGAGGCGGGTGACAATAGTAGAAAGAAGGCATTGAATTTTGCGAATTGTATTCGTGCGCTATATTGTAGCAGTAGAATTTCCTTTTCGAATCCTCTGCGGAAATACTTGAGAAGCAGATTTCGTCTGCTAAAGAATCTCAACACATTGTTCCATCGTATCCAACCCCTTCCTAGATCACAATCTCAATGCTAGCAAAACATCTTAGGCAGAAGCCAAAGAAGTTAAAGACACGTTCATTCACCGACGAAATTATTTTCAAAGTTGTCTCGCCTTCCATGGTCGATCATCATGGAAGAGGTGAAATTCGGTACCACGAAAATGACGATCAGAAAAGGTGATGCGTGGAGGTGCTAGAAGACAGGTTTTACAGAGTACACAACTGCATACCGTTCACAGCGTTCCCTCGCTACCGTACTTGTTGCTTTAATAATCAACAGTGTAAGAGTGCGGGATCGTTTGCGACATTTCAAATGTCATATCTTGCAGTATTAATTTTCTCCTCATCATCTGCCGAACGTATCACCAGTTGTATCCAACTAATTAACAGTAATGGCAACACACACTGTGCCCTCCAACCAACTCAACGAACTTAAGTGCAACAGGATTTGCATGCGTTTTTGACACGGCAACCCTTGTACACTTTCACCGACACTGCACGTGCAGTTATTTTCTATGCTTAAATACTCTAGCGGGTGGAATGTCGATGTGCGTTGTCCTTGAGTCCATTTCACGAAGGACCTAAGATCACGAGTGCGACCAGTGGTGCTGACCCATCCATAAAATGGTTGCTTGCTGTCAAAAATAATGCCAACATAGAACAAAGTTGTGAAATCAGTCGCAAATAGTTGTGCAAGCAGTGGTGGCACTAAAACAAAGGGCACACATCCGGTGGTTAAAATGGGGGTGAAGCGAATATTTTCCATAGTGTCCCAATGAATACGGCTGCTATTTCTGAAATTACTGAGTAGCCATTTGCCATTCTTCAAGTAGGTCAAGAGTTTGCATACGCATGGTAAAATAGTGATTGTGCTTAGCGCATAGCCACTGCCTTACTATACGTATTGCTGATCACTTTTATTCGGCTGCTTCAAAAAGACCAGGGAAATCCGTCAGGAAAGTTGACACGACTGGCATCTTCGATTTGCTTTTGCTAATTTCTGCCAAAGTGCATTATTGCAACAACATATTTGTAAGCGTGCGCATATTTGGCTTTGCGTTCATCGTTGGCTTCGTTTCATGAATACGAGCCTAAAGCGATTAAATTTGATGGGAACGATCTGCCTGTAATTGCTGGCTCGCTCTCGGTTTCATTTCTGTTCATTATTTTATGTGCGAATTATTGGCAACCAAAGGTACCGCAGAATTTGCAGATCAAATTTCCTTTGCGATTGGAACAGTGCTGCTCAGAAGCGAATTCTTTAGCAGAAGATTTGTTTAGCAGACAGTTTTGTCGGAAAGGAAGCGTTGTTCAGTGTTCTTTTATATGTGAGCTGTTTGGTGCGCCGAAATGCAATAGTTTATTTGGTACCAGCTTCGTAGGCCTTTCGATTTGTTAGGCATTTGCAGGATGCGTTATGGCAACATAGCGAATGTGCCCAACTATGTATCTTCAGTATACTGATTTCAAGTTTGGAACTAATGCGCGTAGAGTCACGAAATTTGGGGTCGATATTGGACGCTTCGTGGTGAATCACAGTGCAATCCCTCACATTATTCGATTAAATTCAAAAAAAGGAAATATACATATTAGTGTGTCGAAGTTTGGCGTCATTTGCAGGTATCTTGCAACTGTCGAGACACAGGGGACGGCTTTTTTTTGCAGAAGATTTGCATGAGTGGGTGGTTATTTATAATAGATGGTAACATCGCACATATTTTTTGATTTGTTGGTAACTTATGGAACGGGCTAGCCAGAAAAGTGCGTTGAAAAAGCATTTATCGTGTCAGCTGCCATAGCTTCACCTTCCTATAGTAAACGTCGTCTAATCAGCCAACTAAATCAATTTCCTTATACAGCCGCTCTTTTGGATAAACGTTGCACCAGTAATTTATCTCTTCTCACCTGACTGGACGTTGAGCAGTTTAATTCGCAAATTTCTCGATCCGAAACATGATATGCACACTCATGGATGTGTGTAGACTCGATGCCCCTATGACTTATTTTTGCGAAGAAGCGCACAATAGAACTTTCACTCATTGCTCCCTGCTTTTTGTGTTATTTTGTAAATGATTTCAGTGTCGATGATTCGGCAGAGAAATGTGTCGTCGTTCGTTTCGGTATTAAGCAGACAGTGCGCTGTATGAGTGCAGCAGTGGAACGGCGTTGGGAGCACTTTTTTTAGAGCGTTTGCTTCGCACTGTTGTACGTGCATTTGCACACGTCACCGGTCTGCTTATGCATCGCTAGACTTGATGACTCGTTTCTGAAAGCATTCGCTGAAAAAGCTGTTTGGATTCTCGTGAAACTATATGCAGCGATCCATTTACAACCAGCTATTACGTTGCGGTTAGTTTCGCTGTCGTCCTCGACGTATAATCATCTGCAGCCATTCGCTTCCAGAGTAGCATTTACTGTGAGTCTGTTAACATGACAGTGCGGATCACTGTAGGAATCCGGCCCCTGCAGTACTCATCAAGAAATAAGTATAGCGTCTTTTATGGAAACAACGTCAGATTCTGCAGAAATCGACTTGCCATGAAACATTATAAAAAAGAGCTTTCGAACGCATTGGCAATTCACAACCTCTTGTCCCAGCTGTTAGCTTTCGTTCAAGCACCAACTGTATGAATCGCTAACACATGGAAATCCAAAGAAATTTGTTGGCTAATTTTACTTCAGCCGACTAGGCAGGGTACAAATTGAAATCCCTTGCTTCAGAATGTGTCCAACAGGTCCATTGTTAGGCGTTTTGTTCGCAAGGACTCCGCACGGACTGGTACGGTGAAATGTGAAGGCGCATATCGTACCAGCTTCTCTGACAAGTGCTTGCGAAGAAGGAGGGAAGGGGTGAGCACGGAGAGGGATAGAAGAAAGGAAGTAATCGAGGGAAATAAATTAACGAATGGACGATAGCTGTGAATTTCCAAAGCAATCTACTATGTTAGAGAAATGGACTCTCACTACAGCAGCGGATTCGTGTTGAGAGTCCTCTTCATTACGCTACGGCAAGTCACTGGCAAAACACAATGCTTCAAGAGAATAACGTGCTTGGGATCAGCTTTATGGCATGAAGTGACTCAAAACGGGAGCGAGAACCATACTTCTTGAACTAAATAAAAAATGCTGCATATATCTGGTCAAGAATTTAGAAGCTGAAGCTCTGATTATAGCCCGAGGTTATTAGTTGAAGGTTCAAAGCAAGAACTTGTTCCTTTCCCTTCCCAGTATCTACGTTACTGCCAAATTACATATTACCCACATTCTTATTGGCAAAAGGGAGGAGTGAAAGGGGTTGGATAATCGTGCATCTCCAAACAAAGTGGCACCACAAATTTTAGTAATGCAAAACCTCGCAGCTGTAAATTTCGGGGACGCAGCTTTCAATATCGCATGGAAGTGCGCAGCGCAGATTTGCTAATAGAGCTATCCGCCTCACGGTGCAAATTTGGTCGGTGAAAACGCCATAGTACTATAAAATCTACCTGTGCTACGGAAGACTACCGTTCAGTTTCACATCAAATATCTTCTCCTTTATTAAAAACATTCTCTTTTTTGAACAAAGTATGTGCTTTTTACCTGAAATTTATTTCATCAATTAAACTCCTTTGCGATCGCTCAGCAAAATTTTCGCGCAACAAATAAGAACTTGTGAACGAATACTTTCGGACGTAGTGCACCATCATCTCCCCATAAAGCTCATCAGCAGAACTCTTGACTATTTCAGAATCCGAAAGGTACTGCACAGCATTGAAATATTTGCTCTACCGAGGTAGAAACTGTAATAATTTAGGGATGAAGTATCCAAATGGAGTATATGAATGATTTGGTGAGTATTCCAAGCGAAGAACGCTGAAGCTATGCTCACAGAATGGAATCACGACCCAGCGCTAACTTATCTATTTCAGCTTGTGTTTCCTTATGTGACTGTACAATACAGCAGTTTTAACCAATTTTTTTTCTAGAGATATAAAGCAGTGCAAGGACTTCAAAAATCACAGCACGATTTACCATGAATATTCTGCGACACCAAAGGAGTCAGAATCACTGTAATACGTCGCAACTTTCCGAAAAGACCTCTATACAATATTGCACCCATCCCACTTCTTTTAAATTACCCGAAATATTGTGAAATATCGAGTGTTTACAGTGTGGTCTGCTAAATACATGACAATGAATAGGGCACTTGTACGACGGAATAATATTCATACAGCTGTCAAGTTGCACCATCCCGAATGCGAGTATCATTCTTGTTGGCAAAAAGCATGGAAACTCTTTCACCGACAGGGCGGCGTAAGAAAACGCAAATATTTATGCGATGCAAAGGATTGATTTAAAAATTTTCAACAAGTATGTTAACTCGCAATATCTCTTCACTTAAGCTTAGTTAGTATTTTTATATGCTCCAGAAATTTGTTGACAAATACATTAAAATGAGGGATCTCTAGTTCCAATCCAATGAAATCCTCAAGTTCCAATGAAATCTTTTCGAATGAAGGATTGTATTGTTTGAAATTTTAAATATTTGTTTTAGCAGGAAGTCCGATGAAGCAATAATAGAGCGGGCGAAAGTGGCGTTGTTGCACGGCGCAATGCAAACACAAACATGCGTTTCGCTGCACACAGGCAATTTTTTAGCCCGACAGACTGCCCTGGTAGCTCGATAATTTTGGAACACGTTCCTTCAAAATTTGGTCCTGCTTCCTGTACTTTCCCATGTACCAAGAAGAAGGCATTTCTCGAATCACCTAGACCTTTCTAGAAAATTATAAGATTCGAAGGTTTGCACACTAAGGGTCCGCTGCTCACATTTTGATTCAATTGAAATGTGGTCCAGTCGGAAATAGTAGACAAATCAAAAATAGTTGACAAGTGATAATAGAAAAAGTATTAACAGCCGGTGCAGCACAAATAGTAACAGCCAGGCGTAAGACTTTTCTGTTACCTGTCAGACGAGGCATGTCAAGACTACAGATAACGAGAAAATGTATTAAACAGCAGTTTTCTTACTCGACCTAACGTAGTCTATAAATTCTTCAAGCGTCGCTTTACAGTTCACTGAAACTGTTTCATAGATAACCACCGAATGAATTATACTTGATCTAAAATTTCAGATGAGTCCCATCTTTGGCATGATTGCAAGTAGAACGTAATGGGTGCAAAACAATACTCTTAGCAGGAAAAGATTTAGCCACACTGCACTTCAATAATGCTACTTCTCTGAATGAATATGCTTATGTTTTTTTTCCGAAATACATGCCTTAGCTAGCAGTGAGAACAGGCAAGGAATCAGTTTTGTAGGGACCTTAGCTTTAAAAGAAACGTAGAGGAGGTCTCAGCAATAGCTGAATGAGCGTCATATGAAGAACTGCATTATTTCTAATCTGTTTTCGTACATACACATACACACAGGCACGAACACAGACAAAAACACACACATACACACACACACAAAGTTATGGCTTTGGATTAGTAAGCTGGCAGAGAATAAGGTTTCACTGATGGATCGCTGCGGGGAAATGATGTAACGAAGATTGAGAATTAGGACACACATGCACTCCGAAGCTTGCAACTTCATCCTGCAATGCAATCCCATATCATAGAGGAAGTGCTGTTTGCTAGAAAGCTTGCCGCTGTATCTAAGCATTCATCTCTGCGCTGAGATGTACCACCACTAGACAGACCTATTTCTGATTTTTTTAGAGTACCTAGCCTACAGCGACGTTCCATCAACAAAGCAAAAATACAACACAGCGCAATAAGTATGGCTGCTAATTTGTATGTGCAGAATAATGAATGAAACATGAAAGTGATCGCGAAACACTGTTCCCATGTTCCCGTAGACAAAAATTTATTATGTAATACAATTATGATCGTCATAAATATTAGAGGGTGAAGAAGCCCGTACACTGCGGCAACAGTCGAATGCAAAATGCGTTGAGGGGCTGGGAAGATAGATAGATGATCATAAATTGTATTTTAGGGGTCGAAAATGGTTGCGATGCGGAGCCGAATGATTGACAAACTGCGTAAGATCAGAGGAGGGGCGCCTCGAAGATAACGCGCTTGCAAATAGCACAGGTCTGTTTTTCACGACACAACATCAAATATGGCAATCTTTTTTTTTCACTCGCTTATTTCGTCGCCGCTCTCTACGACTACAGCGACGGTCCTTCTCTCACAATCAAGAATGTTGCTGAAACGTTTGTCGATCAACGATATCATTTGATGCTAGCTCAAGGCTGATAGGACTTCTGCGTGTCTATTTGACCCATTTGAAAACGGCTGTCCAAAAAGCGCAAAAAACTGGTGCTTTATGCTACATGCTATGCGAGGAATCAGAAAGAGAAAAGAAACGGCTCATATGCGTTACAGCTTGCACGTGCCCTCATTTGAACTCCGAAATTGGCGTCTCAAATCTACTGCATGAGCTATTTCGACCAATTTCCTTTTCAACTGCAACCATGGGATGCATGTGTGCCTGTTTAGAAGAACCTCTGGGCGTACCCTGTAATAAGTGTATTTCTTCTACAAAATACTGGCCCACAAATCAAAACTCTGCCGATTTTCAGTGCTGAGTTAGTAAATCGAAAACCTGTTGCAAGGGTGGGCTTCGCATGCAGCATGCTATTTATTTACGTATTTATATGTACATATAAGCATGTATGTATATAGGCGTGCATGCATGGGTGTATCCATATATGCAACAACGCCTGTATGCAGCGTGCAGGCATGTAAATGCTATTGTGCGCTTATCATAAAAGCGAAGAACAATTTTGGGTTCGGTCGGCTTGAAGCGTAACAATTGATAAAGTGCGCGAGAAGAGCGTTTCGGTGCGTCGGAAGAAGCGCGTTGCAAATCAGCTAGTTAGCTGCAACATCAAACAAAAGGGCCTACCGCATCGACGATACTCCACTGCCCTCTCCTCTTTAAACAAAAATCGTCGGCCGACGAGCATACAGTACTTTAAAAATGTTCTGCTTTTCGTTATAGCGCCTTGCATTCTCGCCGATGCAAATACGACGCTTTGCTCTCATCACAGCGCACAATTCGTGAAATTCTTCACAGTCAGACCTGACAAAGACACAAATCAAACAAATATCTTTCAACTTCCTTCGATTTCAAGATGATTGAGTTATGCATTCAGCCAAATTCTCACCGTTGGCTCGACAAACGCAGTTTTATGCAGATCACAGTAACTCTCTGATCTGTGGTTGTATAACCGTTCGAATGACAGCAAATTGTCTGCTAGGCTTTTGCACATAGTTAATTGCGCATTCATGTGCAAATCACTGCCGACAGCTGAGATCTCTCATCGCACCACAGAGATTGATTCGCAACTTTTATCGAAATATGCTTCACTTTCAAATCTGGTGAGTTGTCTCACTACTTCAGCTGCCAACGGTCTTTCCACTGGCACGTTCTAAACCTGAAGATACACTTCATATGCTTGTCATTACCGTTAAACGATAGATATCAATGATAAACATGAAGGGGAAAATTGAAAAACCAAGAACACCTCTCCTCTATCTGAAACTAAATCTCTCATAACTCTCTTATTGACACTTCTTAAGCGTCCTTGCAAACATTTAGGGGAGCATAATAGTGTGACGTCAAGTCGACACACACGTGCGCGTTTATCTGCTTGCCATATAGTTCCAATTGAACCGCAAAAGCCACACAAATAGAGTTTTGCAAGTGCAGCTTTCCATATTGAGGTGCCCATTTCTGACTCCATTGCACTCATTAAACATTAAACGTACCGCAAAGTTTGCAATTCAAAGTTGCCCTGCCACCTGTCTGACATGGTTAAAGCAAACTTCTTTTGGGGCTGTGACCTATGAAATCGAGCAGGTTTTGCGCGTAAATGTATCACTGGGTGCCTTATTATTATTACTTTTACATACGTAGATGATCTGCCCACCTGATAGGCCGAGAAGCAACATCGCACATTATGCCAGATTTTCTAATGTGCTTTTCCACTTTTTTCGCGCAGCACGGTTCCCAATATTCTTCAAAACGTATCAGCAACTAGCAGTTTCTTCAGAATTCATTGCAACCACTAAGTCTTAGTGTTATGTGCTCTTCTCATATTATATTGATTTGAGGTAAAGCAAGGTATGCTCATTGCGTTTATGCGTAACGATAAAGACAGGGAAGTACTCAACGCGCGGATTTGATATTCATAATTTGGCGTTACAAAATTCAGCAGACGCCTTCATAATCTCTCTCCGCATAAATGACGCCAAAAAACTGCTGTTTTGTTGTGAACACTTCACTGAATTATTACGGCAGTTAACTACACCGCGGCGTTAAATTCTACGATGTTTAAGGCGCTATTAGACATAAGAGTTAATGCGCCTCTTTCCTGCGCTAAACGGCAGTCACAAGTTATATATGTTGAAGCAAACCGTCCTGTAGCATATATATGTGACCACAAGGAACGAGCAAATATTGAGTGCATAAGCTTCACGATCAAGATGTTCTTCGACATTGCTGTAGAAACCTTTCAAAGCACCTCTTTACTTGGCGACATAAGGTGGAGTTTATGTCCTGTCTGACACACACCTGAGCCGGTTTTACAAAAGAAAAGAGCTTTCCTCAGCTTAACCACATTAGGTATTTCTGCCGACAGAATTCGACTACCTCCAATGCATGGTTCAACGCTATCTTTTTACGCTACTGAAGCTGAAATCTCCTAGCAAGCACATGCGACATCATTAAAATATTCGGACTACGCTGTATGAATCTTTTGTCACTTTTCATATATTCCGATGGTAGGAAGAGTTGATGCATCTCTTACTGGCGAGTGGAGGCAACAATGGAGAAAAGCGTGCTGATTTGGATGTAATTTACCAAATTTGTGTACATGCACAAACAGCTCAGATTTGCGTCAATTACCGATACGACAGCGCATAAATGTGAGAATGTAACAGGTGTCAAGAAAGTATCTCACTGAATAATTCAATGATCCTAAGCGCATTCAGCATGTGAGTTCCTGATACGCTTATGAGAAGACTTCGAAGAGGTGCCTAACAGCAGCCGAGATTTTTTGCATTTCGAGACCCAGCGTCAAATTCAAGCATCTGGTTTATGAATTCGACTGCACAGTAGGATTGCGAGAAATTGTATGACTGGAAGATAAAGAGTCACAACTAATGCGGTAAAGTTGTCTGTAGTGATGTGGTGGGCACTTCGATGCACGCATGCATAGCGGCAGATGGCTGCCGCGGCTGACTCGAGAACACAAATCGATGCTCGACTCGTTCGAATCTGCAAACGCCCTCTTCGCACTGTAATGCCGAACAGTTGCCACCCGGGCCGAGTGAACTTCCCATCCATTTCTTGTAAACGCGGCTGTCGTCACTGCTTCAAACGAGTATCCCATACCGGGTGATGTTTCGAGGGAATAAAAAAGACAGGACAAGCACCATCCGGCAAATACATCCGTCATCTTGTCTCATAGCTTACTAAGAATCGCACAAGATATGTCACGCCAGTATTTCCCACCTCGAGCACAACCTTCAGGGACACTGATATAACGCGTCTTTTTAAGCACTACAAGTTTGCACTGAAAAAGACTATTACAGCGACGTCGTATATAAACGTATGTACGCTCGTCTCCGTCCAAAGAATAGCTTGAACTCAAGAACCATAATACAGAAAGCGGTAAATATAATGCAAGGTATAGGATAAGCTTTTAACGAACTATAGACAGTTGAAAGTGCCCCGAAAATTTGCATCCGATTGGTTTCCAATTCAGACCGGCCGAGCAGCAGTGAGAACGAACCTTCGATAGAAGATTTGCTTCATTCTTTATTTTATATTTATTTATGATTAAAGAAACCAATTAGCCAGGCGAAGCGGACGTAGGAATGCACACGGACACGTACGCTTCTCCACTTGATCCTATTTTATGCAATCACATTCCCACGTATAAACTCTTCTTTGCATTTAGTCCTCTCTGTGATTCACATTACTATGACGCACAGCGATCGCAATTGCGACATAACAGGCAGCAGTTTTTTCTTTGTCATAAGAAGCACTCACAGGTATTCCCTTCAAAGCAAGCATATTTGCGGGTGGTAATCGCCTATGCTTCGTGGCAAAAAATGGCCGACGAAGACGTAAAAGTAGAACTTGTCCTTATGGTAAGCCCCGTAAGCGGGAGCAGAACAGTCGCACTTGTGCGACCTTCGCTTCCAAGCTCAACGCAATTAGGAAGTGGATGGGGGGGGGGGGGGGGGGGGGGGGGG
>JAARMF010000315.1:21854-51651 GCA_022844705.1 Toxascaris leonina
GGGGGGGGGTGGAGGAAGGTATAGCAGCTGCAAATCATGGGCTTTAAGGTAAGCAGCAGCATCTAGTCGCCAAATAAGCACCGTTTTTTTTTCACAAATTTGGAGAAAAAACCAACTAGGAAGGCAAAATTCTCAGCTCCTTCATATGTTAAAGCGAAACTCATCATTTATGGGCCATTCCAAGAAGACCATCCCTAGCCACCTCAATTTCAATTCCTCTGTGAGAAGGGATGTCTGGTGCAGTCACAATGAGTCGGCTACAGACCAAAAAATGAAGAATTGCAAGGTTTCCCGAGAATACGAAGGGACGGTCGTGTGGGGAAATGAGGGCAAGCAAGACAGGGGATGCGATGTCTACATACAGGTTGAGATTATTGCTGCGAATTAAAAAACCTTCGAGATGTCCTGCAAACATAACTGCGATGTGCTGCCGGCAACTACGTCAGTCGCAAAAAAAAGATAAACCGATGTCTGCTTTCGTTATCTGTGCACTGTGCCAGTCGATTGGACGACCGAGAATGTGTGGAGTGAAGCGGATCACCAAGAGTAAGCAAGCAAGCAGTCGAAATCGGCAGCGAGACGCGATAACTTATTTGCCGATGTTTACATTTGCAACAATTGCTGCTTTCACAGTTTTGCATGGAGTTTAAACAGCTTTCGCAACAAGCCAATATAACTACCCGTAGCTCATCTAGTGCACAAAACACGCAGCCACTCGAAAGCAACTCCGACCATCCTATATCGCTCCCAGTGAACGCTTCCAATATCCACACTGAAACTGCCATCAAAAGACCATCAGCATATACCCTAGGTCGTCTGTTATATGTCGTTTCACGTTACCGAATTTCTTGTCCTCTGAATTCTAAAATACACGAATGCAGCGTAATTAAGGAAGTTTTGAAATGGGACGATTCATCGCTCTGTCTTATGCGTGTATCTGTTTTTTCTTTTCGTCACTTACATGTTAATACTCCCATCAGCCTTTAAAAATGTATGAAATCAATTTGTTTCAATTCTGTTCAACATGCTTTAAGTCGTATCAAAACCCTTTTCATTCCATCTGTGGGGACCAGTTCATCACGGATCCCTCGCAATCGAATGAGTTTCCTGAATAAAGGAGCTATCCATCTCATGGTCAACGGCGTTGAACGGACTGAAGTCTTCCTCCAAACTTAGTGCCATGCTTGAACAATCAGAGTCCGTTGACGATATATCACGCCATATTCATCTAACTTCATTTCTTTACGATCAAAGTTCCATGTTGCTGCAAAAAACGATTGGCGCAACGATTGCAAATATGATGATCGGTGCGATCTTTGTATTCGCAATCGTTGGGCCGATTTTTTTGGGAGTTTTCATAAAAACAGCATCGTTTAACGAGGAGGAGAACAAACGATCTCCAAACTGTGTAAATTCCTGTCTCTCCTTTGCTGGACGACCGATGCGTCCCCCCTCCCTCCCGCACCTCCCACTTTCTTCCGCTTGTCAGGTTCTCCGGTGTGCTATTAAATCGGAACTCTTTACTTTGCGTAAGCCAGTTCTCGCTTGCTGTTGGCATATCCCACGCACTTTCCGGAAAAGCTCTGAAAAGCAGCCTGCTCTATCAGCATAACCGTTCCAAACGGTAACGTGGACCGTATTCCTGAAAGCCAACCAAGGCGTCGCTGATTATTGGCTGCACAGCAATTACGTTCCACCACCTCAATTAAGGTATTTTGCCCGAAAATATACCACCCCTCTGTTTAATGCGCGAATGGTTTCATCGCCTCTCGAGTTCAGACTCAATTAAACTTCCCATCACAGTCTTCAATTCCACCCATTTGAAAATTTGCACTTTAGCACACATTTTCCCAAGCACAGAAAAAGTGCACTTTTTCATTTGTCCATTCACGCTCCCCTCCCCAAAATCTGCCACGTTGAATCTGATACTAGCAGAACTTTAAGGGCATTCAGGACTGCAGTGCGGATTTCTCCTCACAAAAACACTTCTATTGGTTCACCAACAGACGGAACCAAATGGTGTTTCTCCGAGCCGCTCGATGTGAAAGATAAGCAAGCAGTGGGTCACTAGCGCATGGCTTGCCCACTTCGAAGATCGGTGATATTATCGTGTACGACATCTCTAACAACTACCTTCTCCCCTTCTCATCCCACTCCCCCTCTCCCCACCCTCATCTTTAAAACAAGCCTATTACATAACAGAAGGCAGCATGCCACCTCCCAAGCACAACCACTTCAGCAAAGAAGCCAGGAATATCCTTCCATGCCGTCTCAAAAACAGCATTAGATATTTGCCATCTGATGCTTCGAAGTCCATGCTTGCTAAGTCGAACAACGATTTGGCTCCCATCGTGGCGGCACTCAGTTTGTTTTTCTTTTTGGTCACAGCTGTATAACATAAACGGTAAGCCATGTCTGCGACTGCAAGTTTGAGGGATATTATTCACTTAAATAGGAAGAAATCAGCAATTGTCTTAAGTGAGCACAACATCACAAGAGTAATAAACGCCTGCGTCAATACTTCGGCGCAGCGCACGCTTTTTTTCTGATACGCTAACAAAAAAAGCGTGAGCGATGACCGTCGTCGCGCCATCCTCCCTATCTCAAAAGAAAAAAAAAGAAAAACCGCTGCGACCACAGACGGTTTACACCACAGGGTTAGCCTAAAAGAACACCCACGTTGAGTTCGATGCACAAAAGTCAATAAAAGAACCGCCTTGGTAAGCAGCAAATAATCGCGTCAAGAAAGCATTTTGTGAGAAACACACTTGTTACAATGAACGAAAAACTGCAGCGCTGCGATGTAATTCTCTCCGTGCAGCGCTGCAAGTTGGACGAGGCCAACACAAATATCGGCGGGCCTACAGCACACTGTAGAAACAAATCGATTTCAAACGGGCACACCACCAATCGATCGATTCCGATGCCGCAAGTCGTGCACCGGTTTCCTCGGTCCGATGCACTCTCGGCCAACTTTTACCCTTCATAGCTGCACTGCTCTCACGTATGCCCCACATCTTAAAATTTGAGCTGCCTTTGAAACGATTAGAAATGGTCGTTTTTAACCTGGCTTAATGCCGATACTGCCTGCTCATACTAAACTAGGCAAATACCCATTTTGTTCACCAAGCGGAAATCTCGATGTGAAACTCCTCATCTGGTAAAGCAGCAATAAACCCGCCTATCGAGCCTGATGAAATTAATTGGTGAAAAGACCGCTGGATGAACTCTTTCAACCTTTCCCTTTCATCACACTCATTCCTGCGCAACTTTCGAGGAAAAAACTGTACAAGGCCTCGTTAAAACTGAAATCGTGTACTTAAGTTTCTCCCTGGCGAAATCAGCGCATTCTTTTTCTAAGTGGACAATTATCCCTCGCAACCACTTACTGTTCGTTGACCGACAGCAGCACAGCCTACCCCAAATACGTCTGCTTGTTTCGCTAACTCCATGCAGCCACGTAACGATGCATTTCATCATATGCGCACGAACCAACTAGGCTCGCTGATTTTCAGCAGCTAAAGCTTTACACTTGCCAGCCGAATTGTGCGCTAAAACAGTCGTATTCTTGAAAGGAAGTTGTATTTACGCAGTTTTTTGACTTTTGCTACATCATCTGCCAAGCACACATTTGCTTCAACATTCATCCCGCTTCGAGCAAACTGCAGCTGCAGATTTAGATAACCAAGCCCAATCAAAAACACTTCGAGTTCACTTTCACGTTCATTACTTCAACTTCGGGCTTATGAAGCTGCAAAATAAAGGCGACAAAACGGAACATCTTTATCATACATCAAACTCTGGGAACAACCTCATGTGAAAGATGGATTTTAGCAAACGAGCACTGCCGTGAAAGCGGACAAACAGAATATGACCCACGAAAGCAACTGTCAAAACAAAACGTCGACTTTTTTTTACCATATTTACCCATATGCTACTGCAATCGAGTTCATAAGCGCACCAGCAGTGGCGTATCCGGGAGGTGGGGGAGGGGAAAAGACTTTAAAAACCCTCACGTCCGAAGTGAGTTTCCGTCACAAAATAGTTCAACAGCTGCTGATGAGCAATCACAGAAACAAAAACAAAGAAAGAGCTTTAAAAAAACAAGTCAGTAGCTCTGCTCGAATGGAACTGGGTCGGATTAAAGATGTTCATCGTTGCGTTTATGTTACATCAGTGGCTACACTCGAGTCTCACCCCTCAGCTTATGCATAAAAAATACCACTGATAGCTAATACGATGAATAACCAACAGCGACACTCACAGAATTATGAGCAGTCTAATTAACTGGCACAAAAACCAGTTCTGAAAGTATTTGCCAAGGACATAGCCCGCAGGCTGAAATACTGCTATGGATTTGTGGTTGAGGATACGCATCTCAACTGGCGACAATATTATCCTTGGCCAAATTCAGGTACAGAAGTCTCACTTTGATTTCGCATCAACGAAGCAATGGTGGTCCTGAGAGTGGTACCCACCTCACAATAAGCTACTGTTTTAATTGCTTTGCCGAATGACTGCCACAGCGCTGCAAGTGGCATAATGAGAGAAATTTTCACCGCTTCAAATTACTTTTTACGAGGCTTAACCACTAAGCACTATCCGTATAACACTAGCCGTAATCATATATAATTATTTACTATAGTAACTGGCCGTTCTTCACATGTACCACTAATCAGTGGTCATATATATCATACAGCAGAACAAGACGAAGAACCGGTGTTCACAACATACAACAAGCAGCTTAGAAGTACACCCGTTTCGCATCCGCCACCGATGACTCTATTGGACAATAAGGGCATTTGAGCCGAATGTGGTTGAAACTCGCAGAAGGTGACAAATGCGCTGGATGCACAAAGCGTCCGCTTTGCGCGAGCTTGTGCAACGCTTCCCGCGAGATCACATGCCCGCAGTTCAACCGCATTGGCGGATTCATTTCTGTGCACTGCGCCTAAAACTGTCTTACGTATCAAATGTCATTACTCTCTCCGTTTCGACGTGGCACACAAAATGAGCCCGTAACAAGCAAAACCTCTAAGAATTTTATATTGCATCCCAAGAAGGACATGCGACCCTAACGATTGCTGAGAAAGGCAGATTCATCCTCTGCAATATCGACAAAACTGTTGCTCTCACGGCCGTCCCGTTTGGTAATGAGGACGATCAAATGTGTTAAACGATGCACTGGTCCCGCTCACCATTGGAAATCAATATCAGCTTGTCGACGCCTACAGTTTAAAAGTGAATTAAAAGTTAAAAGTGGACTTCGCAACAACTGCTACACGTATGAAGAAGGAAATGAAACATAATAAACTTGCCTTCAAAATAGGGCACGCGAAGACCGAATGCACATGATTCGGCACATCTACCTCTATGGGCAACTCATCGCCCTGGAAAAGACTTTCGGGTGGGCGATTGGCCATCATATTGCGAACCGTTATCAACGATGGTACTGCTTTAATACCCGTTTCTAATCTGCAACAAAGAAATCTTGAACTGCTTCAGCTTCAGGAGGCTATTCAACACGAGATGAAAAGGAATAAACGAACGCTTACTTGAAGCATCTGTGGCGAATTTACCGTTTAAACAGCAAAAAAAAAAAATCAGTAACAAACATTTGGCTCAGGTGGTTTTCTGAACGCGACAGAACACGGGCCAGTCGAAGCTCAAGTTGTTTCCATACTCCTGGATTGAAGAGATCCGGATAGCGCTTTTCTCGATCCTTCACCACCACGGACCACATCAGCGATGTCACTTCTTTAGTGCGCTTCGACAACTGTCGTCCGTACTCAAGCGCTTTCATCTTATTTCCTTAAAAAAACGAAGTGCACTACCACTTGCAACATGGCAGCGCTATCAAGTTCCTGAAAATTTGTGCATTGCTCGACTGTTCTAGCTAAGCAGCTCTTTCTGGAAGGCGAAACATATCGCAGCAGAAATTTCCATTAACGACCCTATCCGATCACTAGATTCCACTGCAGCTATTTTTTGATATTTCTCTAGCACAGCTTCGTAAAAATCAAGCGTTTTATTGCGATTTGTAAACCTTCTTGCAGTAATTTGATGAACTGCTGCTTCTGAAGGTCGAAAATTAGAGCTTCTTCTTCGGGAGCATTTTTCTGAAGCCATTCGAGTGCAGGTTCCACCTCTTTCCGTGTTAGCGCATCTACCAAATGGCGCACACCGCTGACGTCCACTGTTGGATAGTTAGATGGCGGCAACTGTGCCTCCTAAACGCACAAAAACTATTGGATAAGAAAGAAGCGAGCCTAACCTTATCAATTTTCAAAAACTTCATGGAAAGTAAACAATGCACTTGAGCAGATTAACTGTGTTCCTCGCGGACCGCTGTTTAACAGGGTGCTGTAGAATCTCATATTTGTACATCAGCCGTACATGAGCACCTGCACTGCTCTTCACCAGTACTATCACCACCTGTCTGTTGATAGTAGCCTCTAACATTTTCTTTCACCTCTTTCTCTAATTCAACCATCCCATTTCAATACGAAAATGCTCCCATCACAGGTTATTCACGTCGTTTCGAACGCACAAATCGTTACAGGCAACTCCAGCATCAGTACCATGCTATGAACAGAATGCATTACACTGTTCAAAAAGCACCCTGAAATGGACTCTAGGGACGCACCTAAAAACAGAATTAACAGAACACTGACTGAGACCACACATAACCATGTGAAGCACATGTCAGTCCACACCAGAGATATTGCCGGCTCATGGCATACCTATCGCCTATTTGTAAAAACACTTTAGTGTAAATGAGCTGCGTCGAAGAAAGCTAATAAAATGCTGGCCGCAGTTTGTCATTTTGCAACCGCCACTTAAGTATATAAAGAGAAGGAAGCTTGAAGAACCATCTCTTATTTCTGCGGCTTACTGACCTAACTGACAGGAGACCTGGAAGAGTCAACTGAAACCCATCTCTTTCTAGATCCCTTATTCCGAAATAACAGTTTGTTTTGAAAAATACATCACATGGCAAAAACTGTCCTTCAGCACCCCTAGACCTATTTGACTGCATACGATGATTTACCACAAGTCTCTGCAAAACTTTGGCTCAGCTATTCTGAAAGATAGTGTGCTTTGAACCAGCAGCCAATGTCACCTTGACCAAATGGTTCAGAAAACACGCAACAAATACTAAAGTTTACCTTCAGCAACGTCTCGGCCACATCAAACTTGCCCGTGCTTATGAGATGGTCAACGATAAGTGCATTCACCCGATTGTGCAGCTTTGGGTCGCTGTCGAAGTTCTTGTCCACTTTGGTCAAGCAGCTGAGGTCTGAGACGAAGTGTCTCTCGATTTCCTTGCCAGTCTTCGAAATCAGTGTGTGTATCGTCCTGTGTTGTAATGCCATCTTCAACAGTATTACTCGCTCATTTTATCAACCACAGTGCCACAACCTTGCACAAAAGAATTCATTTCCACTAATGCATCTGCCACTAGTAAACTAATTAACCAAAAGCAAACAAAAAGCACAATAAACTTGCTGGATCCACTTCCGCCGCCATCCTGCTCCATCACTGGTAAGCCATGCTACTTTTATGAAGCAATGATACGAACCACATCTAATGTTTTATCCTGTTCTTATTCCGAGTATTGTCATAACAAATCTACGCATTGTTTTAAAACCAGAAAACAAATTTTTCAAATAAATGAAAAAAGTAACCGGAGTTCCCAGCACCGACAATCGTCAGACTTTAGCGGTACAAGCGCATTCAACAAACGTGTTCGAGCTTCACGCCCGCAGTAGCACGATAAGCCTAACAGTAATATAGAATTCTCGGCAGGTTCCGCTACACGAATTCCTTTGCTACATGTGGAAATTTGCTGAACGACCCTTACCCTTGCGACTGCTGTGACAATTGGGAAAAAACTTGAATAGAGCTCAGACAACCAACAAATCTTGACAGTTCCGCACTGATGGCAATTGCACTTCAAAGGGTTCATTGCAGCAATACCTCACGAAATAACAAATTTTTCTACCAAGAGCATTAGTCTGCTAGCTTTTTTCTGTTAAAACTTTTCGGAATGCGGGGAATATCTCAATTCCGCAGAATTCTTCGTGCAAGAGGCCAATATACTTGTTTCCGACGGAGAAGACGCGCTCTTATACATTTCTTCAATAGCAAACTCTTATCGACCAGTTCTGAACACACAACTGGCGTATCGCTGCGAACATCAGCATCAATCAATACCAACATAAACCTCATCATTCACTCATCCAAATTTGTATAGAGCAGAGTACGCGAAATGCACTTCTTCGGTGAATTACCGCACCATGAGAAGCCCATTAGCGAAAATACCATGCCAACACAGCACTCACCGTGATAAAAAAAGAACATTGGTAAAGCACCTAACAATTGACATGAATAATGCACTCAACACCCTTTTCGCCAGCTCCACTCGCAAGATCTGCACGAAGCACTCAAGTGCTAGCAACATATCTGCTATAGCGCACAAGGTAACACAGAACACCATGAATCCGTTTCCAACGAAAAAATACCTCAGTGAGTATGGCATTAAGTTTGGAGATGCACTGCTCGAGCACAACTTGTGCCGTTACTGACAGTTCTGAATCGGGGTCCGCATTTACGATCAGTTCGTTGTAGAGGAGACGTGCCTGCTCGATTTGCCTGCCGATCGTTGGTGTCCAATTCTTCTCGTAGTCTTCAAGCCGTGCAATGACACGCTCCAATTGCGCGCCAACGACATCTACCATGGTACTGAAATAGATTTGCGAACACCGTTTCGAAGACAGCGCCTCTGAAGAAGCGAACGCAACGACGATGTTATGAAACGTACGTCCGATCGGAGCATGCGACGTCGACGGTGTACCCACAAGCAAGGCAAATAGCTTTCACAATGATCTCAGACAGTACAACAGGCATTCTGCAGATCACAGTGAAGGCCTAGTGCCTGTGCGGTGCAAGTTGAATTACTAGATGCGACGAAGGGAGTTGGACCGTGTGCCGGCTGCACACCACAACACACTGCCCGCTGATGCAGCGCCACTTCACGGCGCTCTTCGCTGGGCGGGTCTTTGCCGTGCTGCTGCTGTGCTCGCACGACGCTGCACACGTACCGTATCGGCAGACTGCAAGCACGAAACAGCATGTTGACCTTGGAGATGCAGACCCACAGAGCGCATTCCTAGCACCGCTCTCACCAACATTACACCACAGCCACTACCACCTATACGCCCCGCTATTCTTAAAACGAACATTCACTCCATATATAATTCCACGACACCGCCCCGCTCTGCTCGTCACGTGCACAAAAAAATACACGACCCTCTGGGATTCTCGAAGAGGGTACAGTTCTCGTATGCGGCAAGAAGAGGAAATCTGTTGCCCGCTAGAAAACAATATGAGTCCTAGACAAACTGAACTTTGAACTGCAAAACCTTATCGATGGAAGCACATGAAGCACTGCAAATTCCACACCCAAATCTGACGCTGCCACCCAAAATCAGTATCGGAGGTTGCACATTTCAATTCTAAAAACACAACGCGCTCAGCTATAGTTCGACGGATCAATGCTCTGCTAACGTTATCTTATCGTGTGATAACGAACAAGCGCAGAGAAAAACATTGAGAACCTCTGCAATGTGTTGTTTTCCTCTACACAATAGTACGAATAGTGTTAGCGTGAGTAAGAATGACTTTTTTCGAAAATTCGAAGTACTAGGCACTGCAGAAACAGCAATTCTACGTTCCCACACATCGAAATACTGTTAGCGGATAGCTACAATGCAACCACGCACACCGCAGAACACATACAATGCGCAAGCATTGCGAAACATAACGAGAGCGCTTCTTCCTCTCCCGGAAAAATGAGCCATTTACACAGGTTTTAACAGCAAAATATCCAGCCACTGGTACTAATCCATTCAACGAATACGTTTAACACGAGGATTTTTGCATGCAGCCATATTTGCTGAAATCCACGCAATTAGAAATGATAAGGACTGACTAAACTTTAAAAAAAAAGAAGCTTTGAAGCAAGCAGATCAATTGTAAACCAATTCCCGATGATAAACGCACAAGCTCGGTTTACACGTATACCAGTCCAACTACAAAGAATTGTTCACTTTCATTCCGCCCTGTAGGTCCGAATGAGATTCTACCACTCCTCGTCAATAATGGTGTTGTCAGCCATTCCAACGGCTGATATCAGTAACGTGGTTTTTCTGTAGTACACACCTCAGAAACAACCAGCTGCTTGAAGTGGGAACAAATAATTACGTGTGTTAAGACCAATATGCAAACAAAATAATGAACAGATGAGAAAAAACTTACCACAATAATTTTCTTCCTACAGCTGAAGCAATTAAATGCAATGGCTCCATCGTGGAGAAAGAAAAAAGGGATGATGGCACCAGAACAAAGTATGACTAACGGGAAGTGCAGATTTGCGTGCAAAGCCAACTCATACACAACAACACCGTTCAAACATCACACAGTCACTGTTCCAACTAGAATGCGAGACAAGCGCACACACCCTTCCCGACGCATCATCCCCACTCATGCATTTCATCAGCTGCTATCGCACCAACTGCGAAACAGAATCGCCGTAGTCGCAAAGCCTCGATCGCACACTTAAAGCAACCTGTTAAGCCATGCACTACAACAAATCCTCATCTCAATCGATACCAAAGCACCCACTTGACACTTTGGCTACGTATTGGTTGCTAATGCTCCAACGCCACAGCTAACTAGTAGAGCCGTGACATTTTGACTGTTTAGCAGTTCTTTCAAGACATATACACACGGAACCTATTTTCAAGCCGCCGCATTCCGGGCTGGAGTGGTCGATGCGTTCAATGTGGTTTTATTTGTCGAAACTAGGACAATGTATTAATTCATTGTCGCACTCGCGTTCTTCACTCTGAGAGGAGCAATTTCTACCGAGGGAAATTTTTCTTCTTGGGATGATCGCTTTTTTTGTATCGCTGCATAATAAACTGCGGGTATATAACACGTACGAGTGTAAAGAATTATGCATATGAAGATTGTTGCACGATAGAAAATCAATTCTTTCTATTGATAAAATACGTGAATGAGAAATAAGAGAGTATTGGAATGTCGACTCCGCAGTGCAAAAAGGAAAGCGATTCGTCTATGTGCGGCAATTAAGCATATACAGATGCGGAAATTCCTTCACGGACAGGTTATTGCCTGTGATATGGCCGATCAGAGAATTTAGCTATTAATCTTTAAGCGGTAAGAAATTATGGCCTAGAAGAAGAACAACTTAAACAAGATTGTGAACTAACGACTAGTTGGTGGCGTAGGACGCGTGAATGTATGCAAACGTTCAGGCAAGTGTAATGTTGCCACAACTTCAGTAGAAATTGTAAGGGCGCATATACAGTTATAGCACAAAAAACGGACATGCGCGTCAAAATAAGTTGACTTGGATGATGAACAGAAATGAATCTCGACGTCCAGAGTGGAACTTGGTCGAAACATTTTTGCGATCTTCACCGCAAGCACCTCAAAAAATATTTTCTAACTCAAAGCTGCATCACTTCTAACTCTGAGAAAGAGTTCTACAAGAAAATTTCCGTGAAACGTAACCAACCATCTACATCCTTATAGGCCGCCGTTTGTAAGATGAGCAGATTCTCTTTCCTTTTCCCTCTTTTTTTTCGATAAAACCGCACGAAAACTGATGTTCGCTATACGCATGAACGCGTGCTTTCCCCAAGTAAGAACAGATTCATTTCGGATGAAAATACGATTCCGCCATAATTTGCAGAGAATTCTTAAAAACTTCGCTACTGGAGTGAACTGTTCGAACAAAAATTCTCGCCTAGTAGTGATATTTTGAAATTCGCAAAATATTGATTCTACTCCATGGCCGTTTGGCACTGCCATTAAAAACTGGTCGTCATGAATCGATCTTCGTCTTTCGCTGTGTATACCGAAGGAAACGTGTCAACGATGGAAACCTCAAATCAGGCAAAAATAGGCAACAGTTGCTATGGAAACGCATTGAAATGCAGCAGTATTCAATAACCTAAGGTCCCGAAAAATGCTACATTTTTTCGTTTATATTCTTTAGCTTGAATGCATCTCCGGCAGGAATATACCACCGTGAATACCGCGAATTTCTTAAGCATTTAAACTTGTGAACTCAGGAATAAAGGTATTGTGACTCGCGTTTTCGATGCGCACAGTGAAAATGTCCGTCCTTCTTTATGCCCACAACTCGCAAATTCGCTATATCGTAGGAAAGAAACATTACAATATCCGCTATAATGTGTTCAAGTTTTAGAGCGAAAGGGCAGAACGAAGTGGGTGGCCCGTAATGCACTGCAATCCCGCATTTGACGTGTCATGGGCTCACATAAAAATGCCATGATCTTGCAAGTCTGGACATCAAATGTTCTGAAAAGTTGTTCGGCTGCGTCGAAAACATCATAAAGACAGAAACATAAAAATACATACGTCCTACGCGCTTCAAAACTGCTATAACAGCATAAAAGCCCGTACCTTTGAGCGTGAATCGAAAGCGCAATGCAGACTGATAGGCTCCAAAGGCAGACCATAAAATACGACCGGCACGATCGTCCCATTTATAATTCACCTTGGCGATAAACCTCTTAGGTTTAGGCTCAGCTTCATACGATGCCGCCGGTGCAGCTTTGGCTCACCAACATCCATCATTTTCTTATGCACCTTGTCAGCGCAAGACGATTCGAGCAGTTACGTCAGTCGTGTTGCATAGCATTCCTGCTTTAGCTTCTCGTATTGTTAGCAAAATTGTCTGACATGATTTGGTAAGAGTGGTGTACATGACTGTTTACAGCAAATTATTTCTGAACTTTTAGTTTGCAAGGACATATTAGAAACAGCCACTCTGTAAAACCGAATATAGGCCACATCACTGATCCTGTTTTAGTCAGTTATTGTGAAAAAAGGTTCCAGCTATATGTTGTGGAAAATGCCATAGTCGTTCACCGTCTCTGCTTTACAATAATCAACAGAATCGAACTCCTAGCGATAGAGTGTCTTAATGGGATTGCCACTAATAAAGAAGACGGCAATCGATTCGTATTATGCTCTCTTAGAAGGAATTTAGTTGGCGAGCACTTTCCCTAGCTGGCTTTTGAAAGCAGTTACTAAGTTGTGTTTGATTGCGCTTTCGCAAATAGGCATTTGGAATGTGCAGCATTGCGGCATGACATTTTTACGCATATATGTGCGTGTATTTGTAAGCCGTGCTATCTCAGCACCGATTGAAACTATGAGTTGGTGTACTCCAGATTATTTGCGACCCCTATATTTCAGAGGGTTCGCCAGCTTCGGAATGACTTTGGAGACGCGTAGATGTGGCTAGAAATTTGCACACAACTGACAACCGGTCGGATAACGTTCTACGCGCTTGCGTGGAGTGCGACAATTCGGCTTAGTCTTCCGTTGTTTCGCCTGTCTCTGCTGCCCACAAATGCGTTGCTACTTCCGTTTTCCACTTTATTGATCTCTAGGCGATTTCGGCTTACCAACACCTATCCATAGTTTAATATACTGAGTTCTTCTTATTCTCATTCTTAAAATAGTGCCGAGTGACAGCGAGATGTAGGAAGGCCAGTTCTAAGACGAAAACTGCTATATAGAGCATTGTGCCATCTTTGGCCTTCAAAACCATGGAAAATCAAGAAACCATCATGACAGACTAAATTTCCAAGTTGTTGCTGCTTACATCTCGAAATATGGTTGCCGAGCTGATAGCTAATCATATGCATCAGCTTTTAACCGTAGCTCCGACCGTTTGCTAATAACTCGAAAGGAACCTCTATGCTTTGTACTTCCTCATGGGTGAAGTATAGACACTTCAGAGCAAGTGACGTTACGTCCCGCAATCAGCTCACAGTGCTTCATTCACGATTGATAGAAGAGGAAACACAGCGGCGCTTAACGATATTCATGAATATCGAATAACAGCACTGCCATCCGCAACGAAGGTACAAAGGGGATGGAAATTCAGAAGCGCTGAACGTTGACGAAATTCATTTCGAATCATTCCAACAGAAGTAGGCAAGTGATATTCACTTGAGTTATATACAGTAGTAACCATAAGAAATGTTGTGCAGATATTAGGTCACAATCATTTACTGAAAAGTTCGCTTCTTTAGCGTAAACTCATTTGTTCATATCTCATTTCGCTACGATCCATAAGCGACTTTTTATGAAGCGAACGGAGGACCCGTTTGGGCTTTGGTGAGTGTACAACAGTGTGATGATTGATCGCGTCAGAGTTACATCCGAAGGGCAAACTTGTGATCTTCTTGAAGGCCAATCAAGGAAGCCCCTTGGTGGGAGTTTGCCTTCTGCTGTATTCACTTTCGATGAAACGTGCAAATGCTGCAGCAGTAAAAATGGAGAAGGGCAACTGTGTTTGAGGCGTATACGCTTTAGCGCACAAAACATTGCAAACGATCTGGGGAATTTGTATATCGTCTTTGAAAAACGTGCTGCAAATTTATTGGCTATGTTGGAATCTTTCTTATCTGGAGGTCTCCCTGATTCACTACGCCTGTAGAAGTCAACAAAATCACTGCCCATAGATGTTGGGAAATGATGATTTCTTCAGTGATAATCATTCATTTACACCTTCTTACACAACCATCGAAAATTTCTAGTTTGAATGCAGAGATGTGGAAACTGCACTAACTCCCAACTGACATGCTGCTCTTCGAATGGCATGGGACAGTGGACAGGCCACTTGTCACTGAACAGTGGATACGAGCCGCAACTACACCGGCAGCACATTTTTGCGTCAGTCATGGTGGATCAATATCATTATCACCTGCTGCTACATCCTATCATAAGATAACCGTGGAACTTGTTCATCATTTACGTGGGTTGCCCGCTAAGAAAAACTTTTTGGTCGGCTGTGTTAAGCGCTCTGATGTGGACAGTTTTAAAAAATGTTCCGCTGATCATCATGTCTAAAGCAATAGTTATGCGTAAGACTTAGAAAAGCGGTTAATTTAATTCACGTTATAAGGAAGTGTTCGATCGATAAGTTAACGAGAAAAAATTGCGGCTTTAAAGGAAGAAAATATGACAGTGGTGATCTAGTCCTTCTAGAATTTCCGTTGAAATGTGGCGGTCACCGTCCTCCGTACCACTTGGAATTGACATCGTCCTAAAGCCGACTAAGCATTAAAATTTCTTGTCTGCTGAAGAATAATCATCGCCCTTGCCGAATGGAACGCAACCTTCGAACAACTGCACATGAATTTCGAAACGAGTGCTCTTTGTTGAGCATTGCCAGCATTCTGGCAAACGGCAAGCACAGCAGGGCCAAACGGAAATACCTATGAATGAAGCGAAAGGCTATAAACTTTTAAGCTTCACTGTCTCGGTCGTGAGCGTTTTTAGGTGTTTGGAGAAATATGGCATAAAAAGCACCCATCAGCTAATAAATCCAGAGCATTAACAAAAAGGGAATTAAACTGAAGCCGTTCGCACATGATTGCACGACTGAAACAGTCCTCATTTCTAATTCGAAAATTATAGCACTTCGGCATCTTCGTTGAATTAGATTAGAGTTCCTCTTTTAGGCACTTTCCACACAGTCAAACTTGTCAGCGATTCTATCGCAACCGAGTTCTAACATCTAATGGCAAAATCATCGCAAGAAATGACAAAAACTTTTTCCTCGAGACACCTCTATTCTGCCTCGATCCCATCAGTTGGAATTTCCACACTTGCGACCATAAGGGCCTTACCTCTCCGCCACTGGTAGAGCTAGTAGTTAGCGGTCGCAGAAGTATCGGAATAGCTCTTCAAGATTCCCAGCATTATTTGAATCAGGTCGCTGCATTAAACGACAACCGAGATATAATGCCCGAAAATCGTGGTTTTTCGATAGCGAGGGTGTAGTAGAATGTAATTTAGGGGAGATATTGCTTATCATTGATTTCACCGATTATGGCATCAGATGATAGAACTAGTTAAACCGCTTGCTCAACGTGATATTACTTGAGCTGCTTGCTCATATGTGATATTACTTCTCTGGAAGTTCAGCAGTGTTTGCAAGTTCTTCGTAAATAACATGAAGCTCAATCAAAATTTCACTTAATAATGCAAACAATTAAAACTGAATGCTCCACATTAAAAATGTCAAGTACTGTTTGCAGTGTTTTCTCACGGATATTATTGAGGAGATGCATTATGCCGACGTCCTTTCTGCGCGTTTGTCTATGTGCATGGGTCACCGGTCTGCCTGCTCGGTTTTTCAACTTGAGAACAGCTTAACGTAGAGCTAGAGCTACAATATTTGGTGGGTATAAGGTGCACTCGAGAATGACCTATTGTTGCATATTCCGTCTTGATCAATTGTTTCTAAAAAATGCTACAGACATTTGAAAGCAAAGAAGTTTGCGTGCGTGCATGCAGCGGAAATCAGATCACTTAAATTTCGAGGGCATTATTTAATATAATGTGCCTCTCGTTGGCAACTTGTGAAGCCAGTGACCAATTGAGAGCGATACTAAGGCACATATCGTGCTAATCCTTTAACGACCCATGCGCCTCTTTGAAACGCTTTTGCATTTGGTGCAATAAAAAGAGCACAGTTCATGCTAGTCACTTTTTAACGAAATTTATTGCTTAGAAGTGAAAGTCTGTGCTGATCTTCACTAGAGTAAGCATGCATCGCTCTGTCGAGACATTCAGAATTTTGAAACATTGAAACATTACCATCACTTTTATATTCCATAACGTGAGGCATTTGAACAGCATTCAGTTGTCTTCTCGCCATACTTTTATTGTGGCACCCATGCTATCGAAAATCTCTGCAAGAGCTTTGAGTCATACCAACTTTCATGTGATTTTGCCAGCGACCTGTTTGGACCACAAAACAAGCTTGATGACATTTGGGGTTGAGACAGGGGAACAGCGCAAAGTGAGACCTGGTATTATTCCACATCCTAATATTATGAGGAGACCCACTGGTATCTCACTCAGCATCATTTCTGAGTTTGTCATAACGAGAGGCTGAAAGGCCTCATGACTCTAGCGTTAAACCACAGCAGCAAAGGTCGCTCTCAACAATTCTGCGGTTAATACCGTTCGTATTTATATCACGAAAACCTCTTTATGAAGTTGTTCCTAAACAAATTGTTCGGATCTTCAGAGTGCCTCTAGATTGATTCGAACTCCCTACTGCCACAAATCTCCATCTGCACTCTGATTGTCTCAAGAATCTTAGCTTTTCATGCGTTTTGATAAAAAATGCCTTGCAATTTAGCACTGTGTACACGATACTGTATCTACTTCGATACATGATATCGATTTGCCGACTTCAGAAGGAGTTACAAGCATTTAAAAGATGCAAAAAATTTGCGTGCATTATATCCCCATTCGACTTTCATAGTGTCTTTATCAAAGAATGAGTATTTATATGCCATTCGCAAGTGCTTTCGATATGGTTTGAATATGAAGTCATCATCCACCTCTGTAACAAAATAGCTTTTGCATAAATTACGCATTTACGTATATGTGACATGTACGTGTACGAATATGTCACATATATGTGTCCCATGAGGACAAGTCTCATGAAACAATGTGTCTATAGCGACAAAGAGTGAAATACCGTAAGTTAGTGTCACAACGAATTAAATGGATCACATAAATGTTCACACAATCAAGGAATGTGAAAATGTAACAAGAGTAATGAAATTCGAGCAGTAAACTTAACTCGCAGTAAACTTACATGGAGATGCCGTGCATAAGTGCTCGAGGAATATAAAATAAGAATCTGACGCGCGAAGATAAGCCGTTGACTGTATGAGTTCTCCTCTGCAATGGCTTCAGTATCTCACATGCGTGAGATATCAATTTGTATATTTCGAAAATTGAAATAGACATCTTTTGAGGATTTTTATAGGCGGCGCCCACGATTTGGAGAAGGAGGCAATCCCATGTTTTACGACTCCGTTTAAAAATCACTCCGATTTGTGGAAGGGGCACTGTTGTCCTCAAGTGATCTAATTATGACTGAGCATTCACATATGCCATTAAACGAAAGACAGACTTAAACACGTTGTTTCATTGTGAGGGATTACAAAGGCGCATATCGTGATATTTTTGCATGACTTTTACATCTGTTACAACTCTTTTCCAATTCTTTGCCTTTTCAAGGGAATAGACGATGCTTCTGCTGTTCAGCTCCTTATTATTGCGGGAAAAATGATGTCATTGCCATTCGACTCAATGAATCTTGCTCACTGCTAATCGAATTGATAACTAATTCTTTTGTCTTTCACAAGCTCAATATATTGTTGATATTGGCATAATCGTCCCAACACTTTAAGCTTTTTATTGTCCATTATAGCTCATTTTGGTTATTGATAGCTGCGGATTACTGCTATCATTTGCAGTTGTAGGCATTACTGTGCTCCAAATCATGTCGTTACTGTCATACGATAGGTAATGATAATGGTCAAGACAAGAATTTCTTCATTCACAAATTGACTCTTTCGTTGCACAGAAATTCTATTCTTCAAAATCCTCATCGTAATATACAAAGGTATAGCCAAGAACTATGTTATTTATTTATTGACTGTGTGGATTGCAAATAACCTCGAGCACGAACTGCTGTTCAACGCATTTCACACGACTGTTGTGCGTGCCTTTAAAACAAGCCTTGCATCAATTCCCCACCTTTAAAATTATCGTTGCTGATCCGATCGAGATAAATTAAGCGAAAGGCATATTTGAGTCATTTTTTGTTTGTGACACTATTGAGAAGCACTAATACTCGTCGAATATGGCACAGTTCTTGACAAACATTAGTGCATAATGGAGCAGCCTACAATCTTCCAAAAATGTTGAATCAGTCGTGTAATAAAGCTTTATGCAGCGCATCACTAGTTCAGAATTACGCCAGCCTTTAACAGAAGGTTGCTTCAAGCGAGCACTAAGAGGAGAATGTTTTGATGACAGCCTTAACAAAAGAAATGCGAGAACCGTTAAGAGAAGCTCGTCACTGCTAAAAGGAACGACGAAGTACGTTCCTCGAAATTTCCCCAATGAAAGCAGTCTTCTGCCCACCTTTTTTTGCACTTAACAAGGAAATTATAAAAATTCTTCAATCAGCATAATATAAGCCACTGTTACGTGATCGGCGATGGCTACATTATCTTTCCCAAGTGACGCCTTTGCTACCACCCTTTTCGTCGGCGATCTCATCCCGTGGCCTCTAATAGCTTAAATTGGACTACGAACCACTTATACCCAAAAGATTTTCTAACTAGCGAGAGGATAGCCGTTGACGTCTGTCACTTAGCAAGGCGTGGTTACCATTGGTCCGGTAAATATTCGCCAAGCCGACCCAGCTCCGCTTTAGCGCCATGTGCAGGCAAAACACCGGCTTCCACTTCAGCCTCCAGAAAAAGTGTGGCGTCCTTTCCTCAGGACCCCAAAAAATTAGCCGAGCTCTCGATTTCGACACCTAGAAAACTGCAGTTTTGGATCACGCTTCAACTTACAGAATATTTCGGCTCCGGCTTCGGTTTCCAACTCCGTAAAGTCTGTGGCTCTCCTTTAACTTCGGTTTTTGAAGCGCCTCACCCTCTGCACCAACTTTAGAAGTCTTTACTTCAGTTGGAGAAGAAAATGTGATCTACTTTGCCTCCGAAGAAATGGGTATATAGAAAAAATTGCTACTTCTGCAGCAAGAGACCTTCAAAAAGTTGAGCAGGGCACTTTTTCTTAAGCGCATCCCAAAAACTTTTTAGTCTTTGCAACACTGACACGAATATTTGCAAATGGCCTTAGAGTGTGGCTTTCTTTTTTTGCTTTGCTGCAAACAGTCCTATGCACACTTTATGTGTTATTACGAGTTTGACTCACAACATCTCATCATGCGGACGTTGTGCTTGCGTGCATGCCTTCTTGTCTTCTTGCAAGCCTGTCTAGTATTTCCAACTTCCGAGCCACTTAAGCTAGACTTAGTTAATTCAGAATATAATTTACTGCTTAGGAACATCTCCTGTACAGCTGACCTACTACGTTGCAAAAAAATCCTAGACATGGTAAGGTGAACAAAAATTGCATGCATTGCGCACGAACCTGAATTTCATTTCACACCGATTGGGCTAGAAAACAACGAATTTCAACACAGCTAGCTCAAGATTTCGGGTTAACTGAAAGAAGAATGCGTTATCCGGCATTCGTATTATCTGTTGGTGGTGTTTATATTGGTGGGTCGGGTGAGCAGAATGTTGAACGGCATGTAGTGTCAACTCGCCTGTAACGATTCTGCTTTCAATGTATAATACTACAGTACAAAACACTGACGACATACACAACAACGTTCTGCTACATTCCGGAAAGTGCAAACTCAATTCCCATTTATTGGAGACGAATTTTTGTTGGAAATTTTTCAATCTTTTCATACATTAATTTCACTGAACTATTCTTAGATACATCCTTAACTCAAGCAATTAGTATGGAGAAACTCAATCGCATTACAGTTTACCATTCATGCCAATTGTAATCACAGTTTCTTGACAATTACTTATGTGCGCTCCGACATGAACGCTTCTTGAAAAGCTTTCAGAACAAAAGTGCTGCGTCAGTTTCTACTCTGCTGAACTGAACATTTTTAATCGGTAGAAATATTTGTCTCCTCTATCCGTTGATGCCGCAATTCCATGAAAAGAAAGTAGTTAGGACATAGTCACTTTCGATGAATTTCCCAGTAAAGCAGAGCTGTCCAGCTGTGTGCCAATCAAGTGAGATATTTCCTAACACTTCATTTTAAATTCTTAAGTTTCACTTGCACTATTGAAAAGTTATCCATGGGCGGTATGCGAATTAGTGGACCGTAAACATCGTCCAACAATATTAAGTCGCAAAATGTTGGCCGAGAGCAGTGAACAGCTTCAGAAACGAAAAAAGACACAGAAAGAAGAGGACGCTTGTAATCGTTGTAAATAAAACCAAAAAAGTGAGAGCAGCCCACTCAAACAGAACAACTTTGAGGTTCAAAGTTAATTGAAAAAGCGTTCATTCCTAAGGGATTGCTTGTCAGTTTAACATCGGGAACCTCTTTATCCCGTGCAAAGTGCATGATAGGTTTATTTTTGTATGAGATTTATTGCCACAGTGCAAAATGTTTTATTAATGTGTTTTTGGCTTCGTCTATAGAAGAATTTGGCCCCGGTCCCCACTCAACCCACTGCAAAAACATTGTTCTTACTCCAACCTCAGCTCGGACCTAAATAGGAACTTGGCTCCAGCTGCGGCATCTAGAGGAGCTTTGCTGTGACCGTGACGCTGTGGAGTTTAAAGAAACTTGGTTGTGTTTGACCCGTTGCTCTATGACTCACCCTCCCATATAAAAGTTGAAAAAATATATAAAAATAAATACAAATATGAACACAAATAAAAATATAAATACAAATATAAATGCAAATACAAACATATATTACATTTTTTGAACTTTTTTAAACTTATTTTTTACTCGCGCTGTGACGTCATCATTTTTACTTACTGCGCAAGGTTAAATGTTGCTGTTGAGATCTTAAAGCATGCTACACATACAGCGCTGGTTCGGCACAGTTCCGTGCTCGCTATTCGAGTACTTCTTAACGACCCACAGTTTTCAATGATGTCTTTGCTCGTTATTTACTCCTTCAAGCTAACAATAAGTCATTGAAACTCAACAGTTGTAGTCTGTGGGTGGTTAGTTCCTCATAACTTCTTCTCAGTATTCTGTGCAGCGTTGTTGATTACATCAGTTCAGGAAGTAAGTATTAGCTGCTGGCTGCATGACAAGAGTAGAGGATACGTTGTTCAGAACTTTTCGTTGCTTATTAAAGTGTTCTTAACTGTGCTAGATTTGTTACTGCGCCAATCGCTCGGCTTTTACTCAGTAGAGCGGAAAAGCAACTCTCTATAACCAGGAACCTGCGGCCTTAGCCTTTCAGCTGTTCGTTTATTCTTTTAAATGGAGCACTTTTCCGTTCAAGAATTTTCTCAAAATTTCAAGCACTCTGAAGACACAAAAACGTCAAACTGATCGGTCGGGAAGTGATGTCTGCATGAAGCCACAATTTTTTGCAAGAGCAATTAGAGCTGACCGTTTCCACGTTATAGGGACAGACCTAGTCAGGAAACTTCATTTGAATATACAGCTTAGGAGGCAGGATAGAGTTGTCGGAGCTAGCACTTTTTCGTCAATCGAAGAAGGGCGAAGTTTGGTATTGCTGCAATCCTTTCAAGCAGTTGAAATATAAGTTTTTCACTGCATCGCTGTTATTACTAAAAAAAAAACACACACACACACATGGTGGTGAATCCCTATCGTTTCCTTTGAAGGCCCTTTCAGAGAAGACTCAAAGTATTCGCAGTCAGCGTCATCATCCTGAAAGAACCCAAAAAGCCGTTAGTAGTAATCAGCGAAAGTCATTGAGAGCACTAAATTTGCCGTCATTTTGCAATGTTAATTTCAAACTATGCTGCTTAATTCGCTTGACACATCGATTGAGCACTTGTATTGTGGCTGACCTTGCGTCACGTGTCTAACCTCGAAACGTACTGCTTGCTATAATAAATGTCACTGTTTGTTACATTAGCAGTTTTCGTTAGTGCCTCTAGCACACGAGTTTAGCTTAGTGTTTTACTAAGGGACGTTTTTTATTTGTTGCTCAACTTGCCTGCTGATCAACTGGTTCTTGAATTATTGCTCAACAAATCTGTGCTCAAGGCGACATAGAGAACCGTACTCGATCTTTGCCACCTGCGCACTCCCGATACCGTATCTGCCTAATTTTAAACAATTTCCTTTCTAGAAGGGCTCATCCTCGTTTCTCGCTTACAATATATGTACTTCATTTTTACATGATGCTTGAAAACTTGGTAATATCCATTCATTGCATAAATTTTTGAAACTGTTTGTCATTACAACGCTTTTTGGATCCTTTCCGCTGAAAGTTTCTCATTCTCTTTTGAGGTGCTTTGCAAAAATAGAGCGCCGTAGGTTTTCGCCGGCTACCGTCTAATCAGTGACAATCATCTACTTCCTTTGAACAGCTTGATCGATTTGGTCCTCAGAGTCACGTTAGATAAGCTATTTCAATTCCTTCTTTTTTGTTGCTTTTCACCCACGATTTGTTTTTTTTCCTTTATGTTAGGCTTGTTTGTAGAATTTAGGAAATCAATACTTTTTATTTTCTTTCTTTATTTATTTTTGCCGATTGGACATTATGTTCGTAGCAGATCGATTGCGGGAATCGTTGCATTTTCGGCAAGAGGCAGATTCTGGTGTATTTTGAAGATCCACCCTAGTGCCTTTTAAAGCAATTGAGCTAACTGGGCATTCGACTAGAGGAACAACATTAATTGCATATTTGCAGTGACATGCATTGTTCCAATTCCTGTGTCCAAATTCTTTTGAAAAAACATAGCTGCTTGAACTATGAATATATCACTGGATGATGCTTGTTGCAAGTCGTTGTATGACGTCAGAACAGCATATAATTGATGTGAACACTAACACATTTCGCTCCATGCTTCTCTTCTCTCCTATATCTTTTTTTTTTTCAGCGACGATTTGCAACGTTCTTTTGGAGCAGAGAAAGATGCGAACGAATGGAGGGTATTTTCGACAATGTGCCGTTTTTGCCATCTGTTTTGATTCCTTGTGTGCATCGGCGTTTTGCTTTTGCGAGCGAGCCGATCAGTAGATATTCGAAGTGCAATAAGCAAATCACTTGCCGACCGCCTCAGACCACCTTCGCCTTCGACATTTCGAAGAACATCACATGCCTTTTTCTTGTTATTCCTTGCAATTATTTAGAAATGATAATATGCGTTTATGGCTTTTGGTTGAAGCTGTACAGTTCAGTTTTGTGTGATATAAAGTTTCATTTCGTTAAAGCTGTAGTGTAACTGCGCAGGAAGGAAGAGCTGCTGGTATTTTCTTTTATATTTTGGCGGAGCAAAAGAACGAATAACTTATGGTTCCTGCCACCCATTTCGTCAATGAGCAATTGATTACAGGCCTTTCGAAGTGTCTGATTTAATACGGTTTCTCCAGGATAGAATTTTCCGAAACAATAAAGCCTAACGGCCTTAGGGGAGAAAATGGCAATATCCTCAAAGCACCGCAAGTAGTAGAAGGAAATAAGAAATAGAAAAAAAAAGACAACTTGCATATGGTGGAAATGTCCGTGAAGTAAATGAAGAGAGAGCGACTCCTATTCACTGGGCTCATTGCTGTAATAATTGCGTTTCCAGTGAATAATGATGGGATCGTTAGCATTGCATGCATGAAATTTTCCAATGAGTATATCGAACTCGACTGTGCAGGGAATAGCAACTGAGGCGTAGACAATCTCGATTTCAATGCATTCTATGCATCACAGTGGAATCGGTGCGTACGGTCTGAAAATTTGTGATTTAAGTACGTCCTTGGACAGTATAAATCGTTCTCGTAAGCCAAGTTACCAACTTTTCTTGATAGATCTTTTCAAGGAAATGTTCGCTTGCGGTGTTCTCGTCAGTAAGCAGTTGAGTGATATGGCACTTTTAACAGGATGAGCAAAGTATCAAGCATAAAAATATTTGTCGGCACACTCGGTGAAAATAAAATAGTGCGTCGAAGTTGACACACTGTGCTAAAATTAACACGTTGAGACACATTTCATTTATGCATAGCGGGATAATTGCCCCCTCCTGGAATTTCGTTTGTTTTAGAACAAAGCAATAAATCTGACTATTTTTTTGGCTTCGCTCAGCTCTTATATATTAATCACCACATTTGTCGTTTGTACTTGCAATCGTTTGTTCAGCAGTATGAATATCCTACCGTTTCAAATTTCGCCGGTGTTAAAATTACATTTTCCTAACAGATAATTCTGAATTCGAATTCGTTCTTTGTGGCCGTTCTCTAGCAGCCAATAACTCATTAATGACTCCGCTTTGGAACGTGTCATGATGCTTCTCGTTAGGAACACATTCAGTGCAGCTAATGTGAGAACCCGTTGATGCAAGCTCAACGTGTGTCTGCTGTTGTATTTTGCATTTGCCGGCGTTCTTATTATCTTCTTTTTCATTGCACATAAAGCTGCACATTTTTAACAAAATGAAATTTGTAGCACTCCTATAAGAGTTGCATAGACGACTTCTGAGATTCTCTAGGGTTTAGCGACCCAAGCAAGATTGAAACTGCGCTCGCTAAAAATATGACGCCACATGATATGCTTGCTATACGAGGGAATTGCCTCGATGTGAAAAGGGACTATGAAGCACAATATTTCACCACACTAGGATAAGCCTGATTTTTTCCGCTTTATTCACCATACTCTTTCGAGGTTAAATGCGAACTTATGAGTTCGTGTAGAGATCCCACCAGGTCGATGACGCTTGTAGCATCAAGATATACGTGAGTATTGCGTTTTAAGTATCATTAAGCTCCTCCGAGTCCTTTCATACTTCGCCTTTCAATGAGTTTCTTTCATATTTTGCACTAATCGCCTGTTTGATAAAAAGCAATAAACCGTGCTGTGAAAGACGCATCCTTTCGGATGACTATAAGCAGTTCCATTTGCTGAAAATATGCGATCTTGTAGCTTCAACCATGAGTTACACCTCGAGGAAGAGCTCAGTTCAAGAATCTTCTTCAAGCAGAAAACGAGAACTGAAGCCATTTGAAACGAATTAATCTGTTTCAAAGCGGAAAATTTTCGTATTTTCGATATTCAGTTTCCAAAGCTTCTAATTCTAGCATCTGCTTATCATGAAACGTACTTATTTCTCAAGAAAAGCAACTGCATAAAGCATGCAGTCGATTTCGCTCAAACAGAAAAAGGCATGAAACGATCGTTGCTGCGTACAAAACACGAAATCGAGGTGTTTGCATGCAGCATCTTTGATCCGTATTTCCCCAGGGAGATGTTTTTGGGTGCATGTGATTAGCAAAGATCGCAGTTGATGTGCCGGTGTAAATGGACCACTGAAGCACTTGAGACATGTGTAGCATGGCCATTGCGACTGCATTCTATTTCAATCCCTCCTCGCTCTCTCGTTGCTACGGTCTTGTCAATCGTCTTCCGTTGTGCCACTTTTCACGTGCACCGTGCATTCATCGATACTTTTCATTTCTCGATTATTTTCAAATCTTTGGAACTAAAAATTCTCGAATGTATGTTGCATTATATCAAGACTAAAATTGGCGGGACTTAAGCAAAAAATGATTGCTAATGAAACAGCGTATTGTAGCTCAGTGGCACAGCAATGACCAGACAGGCAGAAGGTCATGTACTTGTACCCATCTGAACATATTTTTCTGCTTGATCACCAAACAATATTGGTGAATATTTCAAAAACACAACCCGAAGAATCCAGGTAGCGGTCATGTCTTTTCTACTTCGACAACATAAAGAAGGACCACTAAGGACACCGTGACGTCGGATGACAAGGTGACCGTGACGTCACTTCCACTACTATTCCTCCTTACTTTTCCGTCCTCCATCACCGATGTTTGCTAATAGCTTTCACATCACCGTTTGTTGAAAATTTGTCAGACTTCCTCACTAAATAAACTACATCGATATAAAGTATGCCCACTTTACCTTTCTTGCACCACACAGATCCTTCGCTGTGATTTCATTTTCTTTCACCATCGCGGCTCTATTAGCTGCAGCCAACGAACACAGACGGGGTTTATTTAGTTGAAGACAATAAGTTTCCGCTTCATTCAATCGCATAAGCAATATGATAGATTCTCCTTTACAATCATGAGGCCAAGATAAATAATTTAATTCACCTTTTCGAAACCTCCATCTCCCACGACATGCCAACCGACCACACATACGCCTTGAAAATCGCTTCTTCATTGGGTCTTTAACTTGTGAAAGAGCACCACAGTCAGGTATTCAAAACACGACAAGCAATTGATCTTCTTCGATTTGAACCTAAGTTGACCACAGATTTTATTATCAGGCATCATGGTATTTCATAACCGCATTGTTGGATTTACAGTTCGGAATACGAAATGAGGGGTTTTTTTTTAAATGAACTCGTCTCCTCTTTCGGGACGCATAAAGCTGCATCCCCAATAACCAACTATTCCCAAGATAACGCTAACCAGATATGCATCCGGTGTTTGGCACCGAAACCTCAGCTGAGATCAAAAAATTTTCGAAAAAAAATGTATTTGAGAAAAATGTCCAAAAATTTCTCGAAAGATTTGGATGGTGATTTTCGCGAATCATTCCGCCTAGGTTCTGAAAGCAATCTCTGTAGGGGTGGAAGGTTGGACCTGCAAGCCGAATGGCACAGCATGTGTGCAGTTGTCAGACGTGCACTCGAAAGGAACGCTACGATGAGGGTGCTTCAATTTGCCGTGCATCTACGCTGCTTTCGACGTTTCTCGGCACCGCATTTGTTTATCGAACGCAAAAGAAGCGGATGTGTCTTGGCAAGGAAGCAATTTGTGCTCATTATCTTTCGGCGAAACTCTGTCGAGCGTTCAGTGCGGACAATTTTCATCACCGAAAAACCAACAGTGAATATAACGGGTTAAATAGCGAGGGCTCGAGCAGTTTTCACTGCACAACGCCATTTCGGTGTTATCTAAAAAACTGAAAAATTGAATCACATTGTTAGCAACGCATCCAACAAATAACTTTTCCATAAGATTACTCTTTTCCTTCTTTCTGAGCGGAAACTGGCAGTTTCGAAAATGTTTTCAAACCTTACCACTGTGAACGGCACTCAAGAAATTCAAAATAATAATAGAATATTTGTTTGCAGAGTAATGAACTTCAGTTTTCCCCATTCTTGCACGAATGGCAGCTAATCTGCCTTTGAATCATCAGTGCAACTTTTTGAATCTTATATAAATCAGTGGCAACTAACCTAAGCAATAAGACAACTAACTGCAGCGCACGCCGGTAACAGCAGATTACGACATCCGCTTCACACCAATGCAGGTTCAGAATTGGGGGAATTCGCTAATGCCCACCTTGTTATAAACTGTGTATCATTTATGACATGACTTTTTGCAGAAACACCGCAAAAGGAACCACTTTCAAATACTACAAAAGGGCAAAGATACTTTTATCTTATACAATATTTTGTTTCGTTCCGTTTTCATACATTCCATTTCACAAAGCTGTCGTTATCACATTTCCTTACGAGTAAAATGATTTTGCCATCTGGCATGCCAGCATTGTGCTTCCGCCACTCCTCTTGATTACGGAGAGTATTTCGGTCTATTATCTCAGCAGCCTCATTCTTTTTGAGGAAAGCAAAGAAGCTCAAAAATCATTAATAAAGCGACCATGTCTCGTCATCTATTGTCGATTTTCTTGTCTATAATGCAGTTTAACTACTTCGACGTTTCCTTCTGCAATAATCCCTTTTCTTTTGCTTTTGCGCTTCAGTGAATCTGTGAGTGAGTTCCAAAAAGACATGAAGATGATGAGCGTCATTAGAAGTCTTACAGAGCTGGGCGCATTTTGCAAAGCAACTGCTTCAAAGCATGATTTTAGGAATTTAGATGGTGAGCTCATAGTCATAGCTGAAGTTCGCATAAACCCACAGTTTTTCCAACTGGTTTCTTACGAATGTGTTTCTACCCCTTTTTTTCTTACCGGCAGCAATCGATCTTCAAATAAAATTCTTCTGTGCTCACAAGGGCGGCCACCTATCCTCCTATTCGGAGCTTAAGCTATGAAGACCGGGTTAAGTAAGGATCGTTTTCGGTTCCGGCGGTAACTGACCCATCAGATAACGACGGCCTTATCTGGGAAGCAGAATCGCGGAAGCCTATATTTCCTTTGTGTACCTGTTATTTTTTCTCCTTGCGAGGTTGACCTGGAAGGAAGCGAAAGCATCCCCACAGAAACCAGGTTTTTCAAAGCTGCCAGTCTGAATGCCTCTCACTCTATCTAAGCATTGCAAGGAAACCATGTAGACTGTCGTTTCAAATACCTAGTTGTGAGCGAAATAGGCTTTCGCGGATTGCAGTAGACGTGACAATGAAGCACAAGGAAATTGTTTTTGCGATTGAGCTATTTGAATGAACCAATTATGAGCCATTTGGAGAGGAAAAGGAATAGTGAGGAGGGGGGAGAGAGGGTCGAATAACTGGACTTTCTAGGTGATGAAATAAGCCCAGCTGTCCAAGAGGATCATTCTATAGGTGCACGATCGACAAAATGTTGTGGGGCGAGAAAGTTAATGCCGAGTGTTAAAGCGTTAGCTGCGGTGTCCGCTAGGTGTTCTTCAATTCTTGCTTTTTTCAGCGTTTCTGATTTAATGAGTGAAAGAAGAGCGCCCTCTGCTGAGAGAGCAGCTTCGTCGTGCATCTCTCGTTGGCTATACGTTTGTCGAACGCATCTTTAATCAATGCGAATCCTTTGATTGACCGCCATCGATAGTCACCTTTCATTTCGTGAAATGCTCGTTTAATTTTTTTTTTCATCTTAATTCAGCCATCATCTAGTGTGTTACTTTCGAATGTGGCAACTTGCTGGAAAGTTGTTTAAAATGCTGGGGATGCAAATAGGCTTAACGTTAGAAAAGTGTCTGAAGGAGAGCGAGAAAGAGACTGAAAGAGGTGGAAGGATAAGGTGAACGTTTCGTATTGTGCTGTAATGGTCGATGAACTTTTTTGCTATAGTGTGCTTATTAGTTGACAGTTTGAAGCATTTACTTGAAATTAATTCTAAAATGGAAGAATTCTCACTAATCGAGGAGGTCGCACCTCTCACCCTCCCCCCTCCCCCCTCCCCCCCCCCCT
>JAARMF010000315.1:55601-69543 GCA_022844705.1 Toxascaris leonina
GACAGAATAATGACAAATGAAAGCTCTCGTTTTCATTTAACTTCTGATAAAATTTATGTGAAGCAGCTAGGTGAATTTTCACTGCATATATTTCATACTGAATGCATATTTAACCGGCAATTTCTTCGAAGCTGTGCACTCAAAATTTTTAAATTGGAAAAGGTCTCAATACGATGTGATTCAATGACGAGATCATCAAATTTGCCCAGATATACGTCTCAAAAAAAAATTCATTTGAATTATATGAATCGGTTTCAGATGACTTATTTTGTTGCTTCTCCCTATATTTGCTATTCTGATCAAATGTACTTTAATTTTAATTCCGTGACGGTGTTAATTTTATTATATTTTGTTTGTATTCTTTACTTCCGACTTTTTTCACTCGTTACCAGTTTTCATGTTTCAATCTACGCACCTCTGAGTTATTCTTTTCTCACGTTGTGCAGGTGAGGTGTTATCAAAGTTCCCACTCTTTTGCTGCCGCTTGGGCTACAAAATCAGCCTAACTGTTTTAAGTTTTCTATCATTATGTCTGATTTGTATTCCCCTCGAAGGTTGTTCGAAGCTTATCCATCTGTACCATCACTGAACACTATCGCCATTGAAAACGCTTCATTTTCAATTCAGCTCGCCATCGTTATTACCACAGCTGTCGGCATGTATTAGGCATTGGTATTTATAAAGAAATGTTTTATTATATTGCATTACTTTGTTATCTATTTCTTTCCACGGGTCGTACAATGTAAAAAACAATCAATTAAAATAATGTAATCGTTTCCACATCTCCTATTTATGTACCTCAAAAGTTTCTCCATGTAGCATTAGCATTTCTCCATGTAGCATTAGCATTGGCGTTTGGAGGATAAAGAGCTGTTGTTGATATTTATTTGCCCCAACCTTGGCCACTTTTGATTCGTGAAAGTTTGTGGGTCTGTAGTGATTATGAATAGACTAGTCGAAACGGAGGATTCCAAATTCGGTTCGGATGAACGGATCCGTCTCTTGAAATGACTAATCGTCTTTTGAAGATGTCTGGATGGTTTAGATGAATAGTCTTGCTCTTCATTTACCTCGAAAAATTGCCTAGATGAATTCTGATTTTAGCCTTTTCATGTTTATTTATCCACATCTTATTTTCACTTCTGTTTCTATGCTACGAGCGAATAATTTCGTTTAGACAGCTGGTAAAATTTCCAACTTGAAGAAGTCGCACACTGACGCTGCAATCTCTGTGAAGTAAGATTTTTAGCTGGAACGAATGCTGGCCGCTTCAATTTTCGGGTGGGTGCACAAACACTGCTCGCATATGCTACAACATCATCGCACGTCAGCATCATTCAGCCAAAGGCGTAGTGGATAACGCGCGTTTATCGCAGCGATCGTGGGCTCGATGGTCGCTGTTTGTTGCAAGAGCAGCTTGAGGATTTCCTGCTTATGGACTTGCTCGCTGATAAAAATAACCTTAGAACATCTGAAGCATAATAAAGTCAGGCTGAAAAAAGAATAAACTGGTCTGACACCTGCCTTCTCTGGTGCTTAAAACAGCTGCTAGTAAGGAATATTTCATGTTGTTAAAGAATATATCATGTATATATTGCATAACGCACGGTGTATCATGTCATGTACATGTAAAGCGCGCATGCACTTTGACGTTGTGGTGATCTTTCGCTGAAAGGTTCTAATCAACGACCATCTAATTTCATGGTCAGTGGCAATTGGCTTACGGTGACGACTGAGCGATGGTATGTTGGTAGATAGAAACTCGATGGTCATCCTCAGTATAGTGTAAACTGCGATAACACAACAGCTAATGAGGAAAGCTTCCTCATTTTCTCGGCTGGAAAAATCAAAAATGCAAAAAAAAAACAGTTAAATAGTTGCAAATATTTGGAAAAAAAAGCCACCAAGGAGTTCTAACTATGCTTGTCACAGCTCCTCACAAATGTGTGCAAGCATTAAACTTTTTTAAACAAGTTGAACTTTTGTGCGCATTGACTTTCCCGTTGGCTTGACAGATGTTGCGATAAAAACGATGCTTTCGATCCTCATAGATGCATGAAATGACGAGAAGAATACTGCTCAAAAACCTTTTAAATGACGAGCCGGAAGCATTTTGTTTGAGTGACCCAAAGCTCCAAATGAGTGCCCATAATTAGGAGATAATGAGTTCCGTTCGCTTCCCTTGATTAGATCTTGAAGAATAGGAGTAGCTACTAACCTCCTAACATACAGATTGGGTGGTACAGTTACCTTTAAAAAATTACCCATCCTTCTGCTTTCCAGAAAATAGCTTGCTTGGCGAGACTTCAAGACTAACACTCGTCCAACTGAATGAGGTGAGTGAAGCGAGCAGAAAGAAACGTTGTTAATCTTCTCAAAAATTTTACCGACAGGAATTTGCTTGTGCCCACTCCTTTGATAAATTCAACTGGACGGAAACGGCTGAGAAGATTCCTTTCAAAGAGTAATGCTGGTAAAAAGTCTTGACTCATGAAAAGCGTCGAGACGAGAAGCAAGTGGAAAATTGCTTCAAAAAATTTCGGTTGGCCGAATACGCTTTAGAATTTTGTTAACATCATCCACTCGGGAAATTTTGCGGAAGGAATTGCTCCATTATATTTCCCTGGCAATACCTTTGATTCAGCTTTTATGCGTACGCACTTGCGCCTGCAAAAAACAATAATCATGTTGGCTTCTTCCTCACTAGACGCTTAAGAGTGATCGAGACTGAGAGTGAAAGAATTAGTGATCAAGTTCATAAGGCGGGTCTTTGCAGCATTTGTATTTGTGTTTTGCACCAGTGAACTACATTTGGAAACGGACATATATCCTCAAATTGTATAAGCTGAGTGAATGCAGCGTTGTTTTTATCTTGAGTAAAATTTCGAGAAGAAGCCGTCAAATGTTTCCTGCTGAGTTGACTGGTCACCGGCCAAGATGGGCAACCAGTAACAAGCAAAAATTGGTGCGCTTGTGGTAGGTTAATAGCTATGGGAATTTTGGAATATGCTTGAAGTAGCTTGAAACAAGCGGAAACAAATTTAAAACACGCTGTGAAATACTCAAAAATAGACGCTAATCTTTTTTTTCTCAAAAAAAAAAAACAAAAACAAAACAAAACAAAAAACATTAATACCGAGGACAGCAATAGCCATAACGAAATCGCCATTAATACCACATATTACCGCAGTACTATGCTTCACGCTCTCACATATTTCCAACTGGTACAACCTGATTAGCAAACCTCGTCGTTCATTTATGACTGGCATTGGTTTTTGGTCATTTGCTGTTTTTCATTTTTTAATTTCATTGCTTCACTAATAAATGTAATATCTATGCAACAATCAAGTGTACATGGGTTCTCTAAGTAATGAGTTTGAAACTAAAACCTTATCAACCGGCACGACGAATTTGTTATGCACGGAATAGTTTCCGATACCACTAACACGAAATTATTTCGCGAATAAAAATTCGGACTTCAAGCGGATATATTTCCTGGGATTGTCATGAAAATGCTACGCGCAGATGAAGACATGTACGGAGTTGGAGCAATACCGTTTTACGCTTTGCAGTGCACTGCAGAAGGTTCATAACAAAGAAGGCCAATCGCATCATCAACAACAACTGGATGCTGATGAGGCTCTTTGTACTCGACGAAGCAGTCCGCAGAAAGACATAGCCTTAAGCCCAGAAAAGCGTCAATCAATTACAATTTATAAAATGCCTCACACATCCTATGCTGATTACCTTTTATAAAGTTCCCCCTGAAATCGCCTGCTGAACACCGGTGAAGAAATCGCACCGTCGTGAGCGCAACGATGAATTTGACATGCAGAAATGTTTCTTTTCTAACTGTTATAAAAATGTGGCGAGAGCTCAGTTTTCGGCGAGGTTGCAGACGGCGGCGCTACAGAAGCGCTTATCAAATCGGATCTCTAACGTTATTCTCTCCGCTTGTATAATTTGATCAATGGTGTCTAGAGATGGCGATCTCATATTCTAGTTGTATCATTGGAATAGTAATCAGCTGTACTTCTCGTTGCAGATTTCAGTGCTGCTATCTGTATGTGACGTTTGATAAACTTTCTCAGGCAACGTAAACGTTCTTCTCAAGTCGTATATTTGAAATACTGCACAAACATCGAAACGCGCTGCTTTGAGAGTCGCATTAAGGTGAAATTGGAAGTTGTGTTCTAGCATCTCCTACTACCTGCTATTTAGTTTTAGAATCTGGAAACGAATAGCGCACACCGCAGTTTACGAAATAACCGTTGCGGAGAACACTTCAACAACAAACTGACAGTGTTCTAGCACCATAAAGATATGCATGGCGGGAATAATCGAGTTTTTTGCAGACATGTGGTAAGCGAACCCCAATGTGACATGTGGTACGCACTTTCCATATTAATTTGTATCTTTAGCTGCAAGGTATATGCTGAAGACGAAGTGCTGGTTGGGGTTCTCTGGACAAACGTTGAAAATTGCCAGTGAACAACACACTCGGGAGGCACTCGAGAACAGAAGAAGCAGCAAGCGCAATTTGTCGATTCTGATAAGCCGCAATCGAATTCTGGATTGATGCCACCCTGGCTGCTGCATCATTAGACAGGGTGCCCCTTGGCACATCTCAAATCGGTACCAATTAGCGGTTGTCAAATGCATTTATCCTCCTCGCCTCGCTCGAAAAAAAGACCCTCTTCTATTCGTTCCAAGCGTTTGCTGATCCGACCATAATATAAATCCGTTGCACTTTCGACTACTTCCTCCATCTGCCTGTCCACGTCCCTTTGTTGGTTTTCTTTCGTCACAATCTCCTCGTCATCCCCTCCCCCTTCCTCCCTCCAGGCTTTGTTTTTTTTCCCGCCTATCGTCCACATATGTATAATACATGAATGCGGCTTCAATAAATGGAATAAACGTCTAGATCTTCTACACCAATTTATGCTGTGGCCTTCTGCTACGTCGTCGTAGCAATTGGTATGAAGCTTATAAAGAATTCCCTTTGAAAATGAAGTTATTAAAATCTGCTGATAATCGTCTGACACTTCTTAACGCGCATTTTTTGGCTGCTCCCACGCGAAATGCGATGGATTTTGCCTAAGTGACTAACTAGTGAATTGCGAGAATGTGCATCATTCGGTTCTTTTTACGATTTGCACACAATCTGACAATCCTTTAAAAGCAATTTCTTTGTTTTTTATTTCCCTCCACAATCAAATTACGTGATCTTTCATGGATTCCTCTGCCTTCATAAATGAATAGTTAGAATGACTTTTTGGTATGAGTGTAAACATGTGCTTACTTTTCTAGAAACATCCTTTCTTGCTTTACTAATTCATCGCTTCAATTCAGTTTCTTAAGGCACCAAGATCAACAACGGATCAGCGGTTAGTTGTATACATTCAACAAGATGCATTTTCGGGAACATGAGCAACCTTCCCACCCTTCGTCCCTCAATTGAAGGCAAATTGCAAGATGTTCCAGACCTTTCTACCGTTCCAGAATGGTCGAGTATGACAAAGAATAAAAAGTTCGAATGACAGGAAGAAAACCTGAAATAATAAAACTCTCTAATTGTTCGTTCTAATTCGCTGCAGGCAGAGCGCCGCACGAGTTCGATCCTCTTAAATATAGCGAAGTCGCTGAATGTTATTAGGCAACTGGATATTAACGGCTTTTCGCGAAAACTGCTCATTGATTGCGACACATTTTCCAAGCGGCAGTGAAACAGCACGTAGATTGGAGGGGAATGAGAGGGTCTCATAAGAGAGGAAAGAACTTATAGTAGATTTTTTGCAAAATTGCTCGAAGTGTGTGTTTTTGAACATGACCTTTTCGGTCGTGCTGCAATAACCTTTTCTCATACGCTATCAGTATTTCTGTCATGTAAATGACAGCAAAATAAATTTGAAATAAAGAGATTGCATGATTTTGTTATGATGCCGTATATCAACTTCAAATAACAGTTGGGTAGAAGTGTTCGACAATACTCATGTTCAAAGTGGTGAGGAATGTTCGCTGATATTCCCGTTCAATGAATTTACGATAAGAAATCAGTTGATACGTTGTTGAGCAATGTTCTTGATTACACATTTCTTCTTTGGAAGTTATCAATTCTATACTTCAGAACAGTTTCGTTCGCCAACGCGAATCATTTGCGAAACTACTTTGAACGACTTGTATTTCGTAGCTACGTCTCGAGAATCCACAGGAAAATAAGAAGGGTAGAAGAGTTGAAACAGATCTTTGTTCTTTTGGCTTTTTTTTTTGAATATTCAACGTCGAGTTTTCTCTGTTTTGCAGGCAGAATTATCTTATGTAGGACGCATATCGTCTAAGCACGCTTCTCGGCATGTTTATGATGCGATCTCTGTGTAGCATTCAGTCACAACATTAAACAAGCATCTCTGAATTCGTGTGCTCACTCAGTTGATCGCTATATTGTTTTTTGCTTTAATTCGATCAAGAATGCAAAATGGCATCTCCGCCAGATAAAATAGCGACACACGATTTGCGGTGCAAAACGGAATGAAAATTTAAGCAATAATATTTCGAGAAATCAGCGTCGTACAGAGGAGACAATTTCACCTTTGAACTTAATCATATGAGTTGAAAAATGAGAAAGAATTTGCAGAACTTTGCTTAGTTTCGATAGTTTGGCGAAGTTACATAGGTTAACCAGCGGGATCGGATGCAGATATCTGTTTCAAATAGCACCACACTTTTATTTCCATCATAATATACTAGATCAGTTTCAAAGGTATCCGTTCCTCCGTTCCCTCAATTTCCGCCCTAAATTTACTCGTCATTTTGCAGCAGAACAAAACGTAGAAACGTTAACTGTTGAGCTTTTCAGAAAAGAAAAATATTTCTGACGCATCTCCGGATATCCGTGACCCAGCAGATGAGCGAAAAAAAGGTTAGGCGTCTCATCAACGCACAGATGGTGCTCGTTAGATCCTGACTCTTATTGCATTTTGCAAAACCCTACCTAGAGTAACGATGCGAATGCACAAAGATATATGCTTCTTGCATTAAAAAAATAATGCGTGGGAACGAAACTTCTCGGAAGGCCAATTTCTTGTTTACTAGTCGCTAGGTGTATTGCTTCATAGGAAAATCGCACCCACACTCTTGTTTCCACTATAATATACTAGGTCAACTTTAAAGAAAGCAGTCGTGTATCAAAGCCATGAAAATTAGTGTTCTTCTCTATATAAGAGATGCCTTCATCCGATATTTTAGAATATTTTTGAAAAGATGCATCTCACTTTTCCGTTTTTTCAGCCTTCTCTGCTTTCTATCAGCCCTTTAGATTCCAAATTTGAGAATTCATTAACGATGTAAGCTCTGAGACTTATAAATGAAGGAGTGTAGTAAAACTTATATTGTCCATCAATGCACAGATATAATAAAAGCGAGACATGCTAATGATTTTGCGTGTCAAGATGCGACACTCGAAGTTAGCACGTTCTGGAGAACTCGATGTTGATTTTGCAAAGCTTTCTTAAAAACCATCATGCTGCTCTCTCATATTTTAATTTTACCATACAAAAATTCACTTAATTTTGCGAAATCCTCACTTTCCGCCTTAAATTTCAATGAGGTGATCTAGTTTTAAGTTCGTTAAGACAATCCAGCTCGGCTCGCTCAGCTGCAAATTCGATCGGGCATGCTCAGCCGATTATTGCTAAAGTCGTAACCAGCGGGAAAGAAGTTCAACTCATGATGATTTCAAAAAGCTTTTTTTTTTTTTTGCTTTAAGACTGCCACAGTCATATTCCAGCACACTAATTTCAGATGTCTAAAGCTGCCCATGCATATAGCGCGGATCGTTGCGCAGCGGCGAGACGCACTGATCAGTCTGTTAATGTTTCAAGTGCGACTCCACTGCAAGCACGTTCAGCCCCTTCTTTCATTTGTCGAGTAAACTCGGGGCTGTTCGCCAAATGACGAAAGGCTCTCAAATGGCAACTGCGCCATGACCATGCCCGAAAACATTCCAAAATTGATTCTATGCTCCCAAACTGGACTGAACAAGAAATGCCTTTGATATCTGCGTTCAGTTTAAATAACAGAGGCACTGAGAGTGAACCGTGTTGCTAGAAGTCTGGGTGCTCTCTCTCTCTCTCTCTCTCAGTGTTACGAAAAACTAAATGTTTGCTACAACATTCTGATGAAGTGCGCATAATGCATCGGCTATAGTGCAAACAAGTCCTTGATGGCGGAAAATTCCCCCATCTATGTTCATTCCATAGTGCGTTACGATGAGTTTTCATTCCAATACTTATTTCATGCGGAATTCATCTCAACGATGAAACACTCTAATTAAAAGCTGAAGCTTTGCCTTGACTTTGATTTCGAAAATACCTATTGAAACAGTCGGAGATTTCTTTGAAGCAAAGTGGCAAAAAGTGAGGGCGCGGAAGCAGCCAGTTCCATCTGTAGGGGACCGTAATTTGGAAAATGCTAGACGGCACTCTCCCTCTCGCTCAAACACAAATGACGTCATGTCAGAGTTCTTCGTAATTAATGCCGAAGGCACTTTTCTTCTTTTTGAGAATTTACGCAACAAACCTCAAGTAGTGAAATCTGTACTATTGAATGCAATTGCGGTCAAATTGCTGCATCGATAACCAACGACATGTGTGGTTATAGGTTGCGTTTTCAACCGATCGTTTTCCTTTCGGCCCCTCCTACCAAATACTGGAAAGCAGCACTTTCTTGTGTGACAATGTCCACTTGTTATGACGACGCATGCTCCGATGGAAGGTATTGCATAGAAAAAAATAATATTTTAATGTTGTTTAGCAAAGCCACTCAGAGTGTAACAAAGACTACAGTTCAGGAATAGGTACAACGTGCTAAAGACACGACAAATATTCCCACGAGTTTTAGCATAATCAGTGAGGAAAAGTGACGCAGTGCAGACCTTAGCGGAAAAATGACGGGACCTTCTCCAAATTCAACAGGATACCGATGAGTCTGCAGCGAGACTGAGAAATAAAGATAAGTGAAAATGTTCGTTGTATCACCGATATCAGCATATACGAGACGAACATGCAGCGACTTTGAAAGTAACCAAAATTCCCAATGCACTCCATTTTGATGAATTAGTTCTATGCTTACGGCTTGTTAGGAAACATTTGAGTCGTACGAATATCTCTCGATACGACCATTTCTCTAGGCCTACAGACATCGATCTGCAAGCGGCATTCACCGTGAAAATACTGCGGAACCTGACTGAGCAGTCACAACGTACCTTGCAGCATTGGCTCATCCTACAAACTAGCACTTTGCTCACGTCTAAATCACACCTAGCGAACGACTTCACTATTTCGTGCGCGCTCTTAAGAGAAGAAGAGAGCAATATGTGAGAGGAAGACAGGTGAAAGTTATCCTGATCGGGTGCAGGTAACGAACGGAGTTGCATTAAAAGACAGACGGGAAATGCAAGGTCAACCTATCCACCCAACTGGCAACACCTCATTGGACCATAGCGTAAATTGAGTGGCACATAGTCATAGTGCTAGTTGCCTCACATGCTGGACATCTATGATTTTCTGACGAAGCGCACGTGGGCATCCAATCTGTGGGTCAGCTGCGTCTGCAGCAATCATCCGACGACGCATCGCAACGCAGCGCCTGTTCGAATCGATTGGTGCGCACATCTGCACTGCTTTTTGGCCCACGCCTCTCTTCACACAGTGCGCGCGCTGCGTATGGACGTATTGCCTCAGAGGAGTAAGCACACTCTTATGGGATGGTAGCTGGGTTAGCGACGCCGGGTGTTTCGCTGGGTCCATTCTGGCCTGCGAAGCAAATTCTTCAGGTTCGTTTTACAATAAGGATAATCAGCTGTTCATCAGTCCATTGCGCAGTTACACTTCTCTGTGAGTTTGAACGTAGAGGTTCACGTTTCGCCTACTGTCGTGCTGTAGTTAAATGTGTAGGGGCACATGTGCATGGGAACAACGAGCTTACGAGGACCGCAGAAATACCTGATCGAGATAATTGAAAACAATGTGGTCGGTATGCTACACGTTGATGAGCTGTTTGGACGTGCCGAAGTTGTAGTGATTGCGAGTTCCACGCTTTGGCTGTGCGATGCCGCGCAAGGTTGGTGATGGTCACGCATATGTGGTCGGTGAGGAGAAGCAGCACGGTCGTCATAGCTGTGCTCGCTCCTAGTGGCATTTGTTGAAGCTAGGCCTATTGCTGTGTGTCGGCATGCCCCGCCCTCCTTAATGAAATTGAGGTCCGAGAGCCACCACAAGCGCTGCGTTCTCTTAAGCCGTCCGTGTCTGATTCGAGGCTAGCCGCTTAACTAGACCGCCGAATGATACTCACCCCGGTTTACAAGGCACGCCACCTAATGCTCATTAATATACGAATGTTGTTCGTGAAGCGGCAAACGAGCGCCCTCTCTGCCTCCCGCCATTTCTGTCTGTCTCTCAATCTACTTGCACGGAACTTATCAACCACTGCATGTTGAAAATGCCCTCTTAGAAGATGATGCTTGCTTCCGCTCATCTTGTTCAACTTTCTTTTTCTTTGCATATGCGCTTTAACTTGCTTCCTTTTCCATCTGTATTGTTTTACTTTTGCTTGGCTTGCTACATGCGTGCACACCACCAACACTGGCGTATCCAGAAGGATGACGGTAGCTGATTAATAATTTCACTCAGCCGGCTAGTTAATTCGTTTCACTTTCCAGTCAGTGATGTTTCATCTCAAATGGCACCGTCTTCGCCCTTGAGCTAGTCCACAAAAAGTCAGAAACCTTTCTCAAGAAGAAATACGCACTCCTGTTGTTTCCCCATCATCCTCTCTTCCCTCCTTCTGGAAACGCGATTGGTAGATGTCTTTTGAAAGCCATTTTCTTTGAGATGGCAACTGGAGAGCGAGATTCTCTTACTTCCTATTAGCAGCTATGTGCAAGAGTCATTTTTTATTGCTGGATAGAGTGAGTAGTGTAAAATGCATCGCAGGCACTTCAATGAAAAGGGAATAAAACAGTGTGGTTAACGCAACTTGACCTTAACTCGAGGTAGGAAACAGTCATTGTTGGGCATGATTATTTTACTTTACTATCTACTGCAATGCTGTGACTGGTGTAAAAGCCACTTACCCACCTTGAACAGTCAGATTTTACCCATATCTTCCATCCGTTACTTGTGCTGTTTGTTTTCCGCTGTTGACGACATGAGTTGCGTATCGTCCATGGTACCGGTGTTATTACATGGGGATCAAGCACGCGTAGTCTGCGATGGCGTTGTAACAGCGCGTGTTGTTCAGTGGTAGCGCTGGTGCGTTTTATAGCACTACAAAGAGCAAGCAGCGAGACGTCCTGTGTCGCAGTAAGTGCTCTCACGGCTTTGTGGTGTCCTCCACAGCTAATGGGAATTGGGCGCTGAGCTATTGTTTTGGCTGCACACCACAAGTCTCCATTACACTCGCTGCTTATAGAGATCTGTTGGTGCACTTGTTGGTTGCAAATGACATGATGTTACAGCCAACCCCGCTGTAGCGGTGGTGAATGGGTCGAGCTCAAGTGGGAGCCTTCAACATTAGTTCTTTGTTTGCAAATATGAAGAGCACAGGCTTGAAGCTAGTGCATTTGTCACAGCAACATATACCGACGCTTTGTGGGAGCGCAAATGGCGTACACAGCTCGCACTTAGCACTGTGTGTGTGTCTTTGTGTTGCATATGTAACGCGATTTCGCCTTGCCGAGTATAGTCTGCTAACGAATTTCAGAACATGCAGGCGCTCTATCAGCTGACGGCGAGCGCAACGCCACAGGCTTTCCAGACACCTGGCCAACCGCCTATCGGTTTAACAGCAATTCAGCAACTAGTCCAGAGCGGTGTCTCGCCGGTGCTTCTACAGCAAATCCAGGCAGCCCAGCAGCAACAGCTCGCCGCCGTATCGGCCGGTTCGTGCATCCACTTCCTTTTTTTCGTTATATCTTTGCTACTTTAAGAGCGCTTGCTTATAAGCGTTTCTGTGCCGTAGAGCAAGCAGTGTCTCGAAGCGGCCGAAGAGCTAAACGCAATGAGCGCGAGAAGTGGAGCTGAGGAAATGTTCATTGAGCCTCTCGTCGGTCACCACAGCGACGCTTCGTATAGGTGGCACATGAATATCAATACGTCATCGAAAACATGAGGCGTTTGGTGAATGAGTTCTTATACTGGCTGGTTTGGTTTCCTCCTAACGGGTTGATCTGCAAGTTTGCGGCACTGCTGATTTCTCAGCATCCGCTGTCACGTGGCCAGTATGCATGTGCTGTTTTTCAATGGAATATGTTTGGGATAGTGTGCAGTCTTTGTTTTATTTGATACTGCATTATACAATACAATGACTGATGTTGTTTTGCAAGCTGAGGGACCTAATGACGTGACTCTTTGCTTGGGTGGATATTGTTCCAGCTAATGAACTAGATGTGATGTCGTGGGCGTTTGATGATTTCTCAAGTTCACTTTTTTGGTATTGATAGCACATATCTAACGGGAAGCTTTTTCAGCTTTACCTAAATGGGGTTGAAATTGGCGCAAAATTCTGCATGCTTGCTTAATGCGTTCGTAGTAATTTTGTAATAGTTTTAACTCAATACTCGTAGTTTATTTTGCTCGAGAAGCATTCTTCTGGAGCAACTGTGTGAAATCAGTGGAAGAGGCACAATACTGCATTATGTTACGGCAACTTGACCGTTATCTGTTGTGATTTGCGATATTTTGTAACCTTTTTTTTCAAAATTACGCATGCAATTTATAACCTTTTCTCCCGGATTTGCACTTAAGCTGTCATGATGTTCGCTAATTCAATGTTTCTGATTCTAAAACAGACGAGAAATTTGTGCTAATCAATATATTGGCAAGATTTTTTTTTTACTGGCAGAAGGCCACAGAGGTTAAAATTATTCCAAAGACTCTCGTATGAGAGAAGGCGAAAATCTTCGATTTATTATCGCCCTGAGGTTGACGTTTCCGTTTGTATTTACTCAGTTTTTTTCCCGAAATTTCTGCATGCAGACTCGCAGACGAATGTTTGCAGTGTATATCCATTGAATTATAGAAGCGGGAAGAAAGCGAATTAGACGTAATGTGGGAGGTTATTTTCACTTTGTGTTGATTTGTTCGAATCAGCTCCATTTCCTCTTCGCCACCACTATGCTCCGTTCTCAAAACCGATCTCTTCCTTAATGAAGATGCGCCACTTAAATGTTGCTACACAAGGGATAATGTGAATGTTTGCTCGAGGTATTCGACATTTAGTCAGCGTTGTTACTTTTCGCGTAGTGCCACCAATAAAGGATGCGTAGCGTACATAGCCGTGATTCATGCCCCAATGCGCAGCAGAGATTTCTTTCCTACTCTGCACAAGCAGTGTTGGTTGGCACGGTCGGATGATTCGCACCTAGTGGCAATATCCTAACTGTTAACATCCTTATAAGCAGATAGGCTTATTACTATATTTTTCCGTCTGAAAGGTTATCTGCGAGCTAGTGAGTCAGAGCAGTGTGAAAAGTAATATTGGGTGTTCAGCAAATTGCTGAAGGCGATTTAAACGTAACTGAGCATGGTTGCTTCCGATGAACTTATGGCTGTCCAGTTGGGTAGCGCACCATTGGTAGCAGGCATAAGGTACAGTGGCAATATGAGGAAACTGAATTTTCGCGTAAGTTTTTTTATTTATCAAAGATTAATGTAAATTGCATTAAAAGTGTTATTCCCATATTTCGCGCCCTCAGCTGCCTAAATTTCTCCAATTACTTATTTGTATTGTCTACACCTCGGAAAAATCAGCCTCCAAATGTGTTGAAAGCTTGACCGAGACACATAAGTCTCGTTGGCCTGCAAAGTTTCTATAATGTAATTGCTTATCGTCGTGTATAGGGGCGAAATTGTATTCAGGTTGAATGTGTGTGTGTGTGTGTGGG
>JAARMF010000315.1:87137-104728 GCA_022844705.1 Toxascaris leonina
GGGGGTGGGGAGTCAGTTGCTTTCAACGAATAATGCAGAACTGCAGTGTTGTTTGAAAAATGCGAAAGTGGGGTGCGAGTGCACAGTGATAATGCACATTATTTTAAAGATGTGTTTTCGTTGTGATGGCAAAGGTGTGCGCCATCCGGCTTTCTATTGGTCACAGAGTGGGCAATGGAACTGATCAAGGTTCATAGTTTCGATGATAGTTGTGTGACGGTCTCGCTTTAAATTAGCCTGCAGTGGTGGTCGTTGGGCGAGCTTGCTGCTGTTCATGAAATTTTTCGACAAACTCGCCCACCGTTTACGCTTCGATAATTTCACATGGTGAAAGCACAAATTAATATATTGCGTCGCATGCAGCGGTTGTGATAAATTGACGTTGAGAGTATAATGTTCGGCACTCTAACAGCCCGAAGGGAGTCGTGCACTGTTGTCGCCTTGAGGTGTTGTGATTCAGGACTGAACAGCATGATTTCCTTGTTCTTCATTCGTAGTACTGAATTGTTGGCATAACATTGGATTTTGATATGCCACTCTGTGCTAGTGGTCTTTTCTTGAGGTCACACTTTCGTAACCCAGTTAGGTGCAACATTTGTCTGTCAATGCTTTCTGTGTACGCAATCATAAAGTGAAAAAATAAGTGAATGTTCGCCTCCATCTTGTGGTTGTTTGTGTTCCGTATTCAAACATTTTGGAGAATTAGATCTCGATTTGTTCGTTACCCATGCAGTAGCTGCACGGTTACAGAACAAATGGATGATGGCATCGTTTTCAACTTTATTTTGAGGGCTACTAAGTTTATAAAAAGAGAGGAAAGCAAGCTTAGTTAGTGACCCACTTTTTGAATTTTCAGGCTGTTAGGGTATTTACACGGCCTGGCGTATGGGGTCAAAGGAAATGTCTTTCTGCAAAGATTGGCGTGTGTTCCCCTTTTTTGGTGCTCTGCCTGATTCTTTTTTTTTTGTTTTGGTTTTTATGCGCGCGTTTTTCTACTGCAGTTCTTATGTGGTGCTGTTCACGTATCCAGATTAATACGTTCATCCCGAGAGAGGATAGAGAGGGTATATCACAAGTGAAAGAGACTTTGGTAAGTTTAGCACTCTCTTCACAGGCTCTCTCTTTCCTCACCAGTTCAGGCAGATGGGGGATGTTTGCCCCTCATGTTCATTTGACAGCTTTATTTGATCGACAGGAATGTTCAGTTCACTTGTTCAGTTCATGTGAGCAAAGAGTCCGCCTCCCCCAGAATGTTCGCTTGATCATTGCTTTCCCATAGCATCACTCTCTAGCGTCTTGCTGTGGTTGTGATTCATCTGACATGTTAAGATAACGCGAGCGTTGATCCCATCTGCGGTGGCTTTACCTTCAAGTTTATTTGTTTTGATTTTCAGCAGACAAAGGTGCACCGTGTTACGTCTCCAGTGGAATGCTCGTTGATGTTGTTGTTGTTATTGTTGTTGTTTTTGCTGCTGCTCCTGCTCCTGCTGCTCCCACTGTATATTTTATGGCTCTCATCTTTTCCATCAGTTATTCAACGGGAGAGGTTTTTTGTTTAAGGTGCAAACTTAAGGTGATTTTTCAGCGCAGACCATTTGCAAGCTTCTTCCTACTCTCACCATGTTTGCAGCAAAATTTTAAGTGCATTATGTCAACGCAAATTATTCCACGGTGATGGCTGCATCGTTGGCATGTAAGGGTGGTTCTCAAAATTTGGTGTGCGCAGTTGCATTGTTTCACTGAAAGATGGGTAATGTGTTGGCTTTTGCAGTGTGCAATCAGTCTTTGATGCTTACATTCTTTACATTTGTCATTTTTAGTAGTTCGCAGTTATAATAATTCCGGATAGATGTCCATAATTTTACGTGATGTAACACTGAGGAATTGTTTTATTACTTCCACGGCTCTTCTTTTCAGTTTGTCATGCTCGCAATTCGTGTCAATGTTTTACAGCTTTCTATTTTCATATCTTATAATATTCGGAATGGTTTCGTTGTTTGAATTGCTTTATAGTTCAATTTGTTTGGACGTTCAGACCAATGATGATACTGAAGTGTGGTCTCTCTCGGTCCTTTACGGTTCTTTGCATTGTTAATTCTTTAATTGGTCCTTTTAAACTCATGCCGCCACAGTACGTCGTCAGCATAATCCATTGTGTATGTGTGTGTATTCTGTATATTGCATTCGTCACATTGTAATCTTCATTTATGCTGCTTTAATAGGGTGTACGGCCCTCTTCCAGCATATATCTTCCCGATTATTTTACTTGATGGAAAACCATAAAAAAGTTCGAGTTAATTATCCAAGTTCAACTGGCAGACAGTTGATGAGCAGCCACCTATGTGAGTGGTTTTCAGTGCGTAAAATCAAACAAAGCGAATATTGTAGACCAATCTGCACTGCATCATTTTCGTATGGTAGTTGCCATAAATGCACGCCATTACATGAGGGCCGCACACGTATTAAAATGAGCATTCGGTGAAGTTTTGCGTTCATAAACTGATCACTGTTGGCTTGTGGAATCTGCATCAATATTTAGGAGACTTAAAGAGAGTACTTTCAGGGTAGGTGATGCCGAGAAGGCGTATGCAAATGCTAATTGTGTGGAAGGCCACGTGTTCAACAAATGAATTTTAGAGAGGGGGAGGGCTGTCACTGCTGAAGGTGTGCGCCGTAATATAGGAGAAAGCGGTGTATGAGGCTCTGGAAAGCGTCTCCTCCTGGCCGGGTAGGTTTTCGCTTACTAGGATACGAGCTGAAATGAGGGGCAGTGGGGTTTGTACGATTGAGGGGGTGAACATGTTCATCTATCATGTCTTTTATTATACACTTTTTACTCGTGCGCGAAACGAAAGGGATGCGAATAAATTGTATAGCCTCGTTAAACTAGAAACAAATGTGGCATTTTTTAAAGAAGTGGTGGGAACTCGATAGATAAGAATTGCAAAACGCCGATTGCAATATCGTTGGGCAAGAACGTGAAGCAAAGGAAGGCGGTTAGTATACTTCGCATTTCGCTGAATCGATGATTGCGGAGGTACTGCCTTACATGTGATTTAAAAGTTCTGCGATAGCATTTGGGGCATTAATAAAACTTCCGACGTTTCTGATGGCCTCTTGACTGCGATGATTTCGGCTGAAGAACAACAAAAGGTAAGGGCTACTAAATGGGTATGGTTCGTGCCTTGTCAAGTTTTTGTGCACTCAGAGGTGTTACGAAGTTTGCGTATGCAGGCTGTTCGCACATGTGATTTGGCACGACGGCAGAACAGTTAGTTTTTTCACTGAGTTTTTGTATAGCCAATAGGCTGCTTATGAAACGCTTCGAAAGATATTCTTCCAGCATTTTCTCCAAAAGCTGGTACAACGGTTGTCACAGTAGGTTGAACCAGAAAAACGTAAGCTGCGCCAGTTGCAGTGGCACACCCTTCCACTTGGTGGAAAAACATCGAAGACGAGAGGTCATAACTCGACCTTTCAGGACTTCCTACGAGAGCGGGTGGAAGGGGAGTCAGGCATATAAAAAGTAAGGATCTTTAAACTTCCATAACGGTTGTATGAAATTTCCAGAATTCACGATGGTGACAGACAGATTGACGGCGAAGAGTCGGAATGTTCCAAGCCTATGGAGTGCGGTAGGGGAGGGATGGGCATGGGAGACTCAAGAAAGGGACGAGGAAGGTTGTACATCTCCGCGGTGCGACGCTTCATTTGCGGCAGCTGTTGTTTCAAAATGAAATAGATGGGATTAGTTGACTTTTAATATTCGTCACTAAGACATGTCCATCCATCGTAGAATAATGTGCGACGTGTTGAAAGACTACTGAGACTCCGCTGTCTCTGGTCATGTAGTGATCACACACTATCGCATTCTCATCTGTGATACATTTTTTGGCATATTCGCAGTGGAGAAGTTGTCTTCGAAGGATGTTGATACAACCGAAACAAGTTAAGTGCAACAGATGTACTACTGCATTCTATCCATTTCACCAATCGGTGCCCTAAATTACCGACAAATAGTAAATGTGCGCAGTAATGCATCCGTTCATTAATTAACTTCAACGTTAGCACAAAATTTCTACAAAGGATTGGTTTATGCTATAACCCAATTAGTCTAAAATGCACATTGTTTTACGCGCCTTTAAATACTCTTAGCTTTCTTCGAAATTGATGGATCGAACTGAAAAGTATAGGGAGTGGGGCTCTGGTGTGCATTAAACACAAATAAATTTCTTAGGCTTCTGGCACGGGTGGTCTTTTGTTTCATATGACAGTGGTCGCCGGACCACTGTCATCTGGACTGAAGGACAGTGCCGACGGGGTACGTCATCAAGAAGAAGGTGGCACCAAAACCCTAGGACAGCCGGCAAAAGCCAGAATACCTCTGCGCATCGGTCGTGCTCCAACAAGCACGTTTTCTCAGCTGCAGTTACGCCTGCGTCTGCGATTCAGCTGGTGCTGCGTGCAGTATGAGCATGCTGCCAGTGTTTTCCTCGCAAATCTCGTGCTCTCGTATTTTGAACAATCGTTTTGGGATGGAGTTTGGGATCAAAACCCTGGTGTCGCAATGCCCTCCATCCCATCACCTGCCTACTCCCCTACCTCTTCTTTTCATGATCAGCATATAGCGTGTGCCCAAACAGCGATGGTGTCAATGACACTTTGATTAACTCGGATGATGTTTTTGAAAACCAAGAACAGATGTCAGCACTAACGCAAGCATTCGTTGTTTGAACACTGCCACCGACAAACAACACTCACTGGAGCTGTAGCCACAGTGACTTCAAGCGGAGAGCAAGATGTCGTGGGGTGAAAGAAGCAGCAAATTTAAACGCAGAATCCATTAACCGTACACGGTCATTACATCTGACGACTATCTTCTAAGCACGAAGTGTGCGTATTGCTTTCACATCTAGCACTCTGCCCAACCATGTGACGTTTTTCATCTTCGGTTCCTCATTTGTTCACGTTTTCCTATATCATCGAGGTGGCAGTTATTATCTTAGGTGAGTCGCAAATTATGGCCTTTCTCGACTTCACTGATTCGCAAATCCAGATTTCTCCTCGCTTTTAGTCATTTGCAATTCCATTCTTTTTCGTGCTCAGTGATTTACAAATGCTGACATTCTGTTGTTTTGGAGGCTGGCTAATTCTGTTCTACTTACTCGTTTCCAAATATAAGTACAAATTTGCGAGCCAAAAGGTGTTGAAGGAGCAGAAAAATTTCAGTGCTCAAGAAAGCATTCTAGAAAGGCCATACAAAAATGCACTATGCATGAGTTCGTTTAAGGTGCAGTCTCATAGTCCTATGTTCGTGCTACTAAAAATGCACTTGTTCAATAATACACAATTCTTTAAATGTTCTTAATGCGTACTTCAACTGAGTGTCGCGATAAAGAGGCCTGCCTTCGAAATACCACTGTCCGTTGCAGCCGAAAACTCCACGAAGTAACGGACAGACTGAAAAATGTATCCGAAGACAGTGCACATGGCTTTGAGGAACATAGCCGGACCAAATTCGAAGAGAAAGCATCGTACGGATTAAACGTAAAAGAATAGAGCAAAACCGAAATCAGCATTTGGCCCCCATCTCGCACCAGGCCAGGGACCGAAAAATGTTCTCAGACCACTACATGCAAAAAAATTGAGTATTGACACTGTAAGAAAAACTATGACTTTGACGAAGCACGGAAAAAGCTGGCAGGACTACGTTTTTCAAAGTGCCACTGAGTCAGGGTCGCAGTTGTATTTTCCTATCGTTTCCTCATCAACAACTTTTTCTAAAAAATCCATGCAAACTGAATATTGTGGGAATTTTCAGCTATAGAGTTCATTTTTGGGCTCATCAACCAGTTGTAAGAAATAGTGGACGCCGAATTCTATGGCACCCTCAGCTCCCAATTCTGATGCAGAAGGTTTTGACTAGTAGCTGAGTAGAAAAGTTTGGATCACTGTGCGGCACACGCTACATCCACGAAGTCCGCTACTCCTTTCAAACTCTCGTCCTAGTTGTTCTGCAGACGGAGGATCATAATCAGGCATACATAGAAATATGCAGATATGGTGTTGTGGAATGTGTCGCAAACCTTTGCAAATGTGCTGAGGATGTATTCACTTCCCTTCTTTGGCGACGCATTTGCTCTAATTAAGTAAATGGCCTATTTTGAAGCTTCATCTGAAGACTAATGCCAATAAGCGCGTGGCGAAATATCCACTAGTTGCCATAGTTAATGTTGGATATGCGATCGTGTTTACCAGTCGTATTTGATGCGAGCACGCATTGAGGCCAGCGAAGCTGGATGGCGCTGTCTTTTGGGCCCTCGAGTGTTTGATCGTGCGACCATTCATGAATGAAGAAGAGTTCGGAGGCACGTTTTCGGACTAGCTGGCTTCGGCGCCCGTGTAACGAGTATCACACAGAAGATTGTTGGTGGGCCGAGAAGCGGCTGTATTAGTGCTGGATGAGGGTGCTGTGTGGTTGGGTGGTGCTGCTGCTATTACTGCTGCTGGTGCTGGGTCGTCGAATTACTCTAGCACTCGTTTGTATCTCGCATCACGAGTACTATGAAGAAGGCAAAACGCGTGTCATCAACCTGGGTCGCTGTGGCTCGATCAATGGTTTCTGTGTGAAAGCACATTATTGGGACAAGGATGCAGCCCGCAAGCGTGGCTTCTCACGTGGTTGTGACAAAAATGACTGTGTGCACTTCGGTGAACGCGAATACGGATGGCAACCTGATGGCTGTCGGAAGCATAAAGACTTTGGCAGCGAAGGTCTGATTTGTTGTTGCCAACAAGACCTCTGCAATGGTTCTGCTTCAGTCTCCACCTCGATGGTCACTTTCTGTCTGTTGATTCTTCCGCCTTTAAACTTGCATCCGATGCTTTTCTAGTGGTCGCAACTAATTTATCCTCTGTTCGCTGACGAAGTTATGCTACTCACGCAAATCGCATATATGAATGCCTCGAGCGTTTCCAACCACAAGTCTCATTCAAGGTTTCTTTTTAGGTTGAAGAGCTCGTAGTTGCACTTCAAATACATATCACATTGCCTTCTACAATATCCAACTTAACTAGTCACAATTTATGGTTTTTGAAGGCGTCAGTGTGTGAGTTATAAGACGATTAAGAAATGTTTTGCTTGGTTGTAGTCGTTGTTGCTCGAGCAGCGCCTATTTTTCGTTCCATTCTTCATTGATTCTTGGCTGTCGAGCCTTTTATGTTGCTCGTTAAGCGTGGGCACTTATGCGCTTGCAAGAGGCACTTATTGTGCACTTCATTCAGCTCCTCTTAGTAAGCCGTTCGTTTCGTTTGATGTGAAACGAGGATTTTTTCATTTTTCCATAGAGTTCTGTGCAGTTGTGAAGCTTTTTTTTTTGACAATTTAAGCCTCTCAACATTATCTTCTACGACCAGCGATGTCAAAATTGGTTTTCTGTTAAAAGACCTAAACGAAATAAAGGATGCAATGAATTTCTGCTACGGATTTATGAGTCCCACAAGTGACGCAACGAAGTTGGGGAAAGCCCATTTTCACTCACGAAATATAGCGCTTTTACGTGGAGAATTCGTGCAAGAACCTCTTCTGCAATGTGGATACGTTACTTTCATTATGATGACCTTGCGGTTGTTGTTTCCATTAGCCGGTTACTGGAACAGGTTTTAGAACTTAAAAGTTACTAGGTAAGTTGGAACTATTCAAGACACAATGCTGCTTTTATCAAATATGATGAGAATTGAACAGGAGCTAAGGAAAGTTAGAGGAAGAAGCCAAAGCATTTCGAATGACGGCGGTGTAGAGAAAAGTACCATAGCTCAGCTTTTTCCGCAAAAAAGGAGATGCCTGTCTGCACGCTCCCCATTCAACTCTGCAGGATCCGGAGTTTAATGAAAAGTGGTTTGCAATGAAGAGTCATGCTCCAACTTCAAAAATCGTCCCTGCATTCTTTGATTACGCCACTTCAAGTCCAGTGGGATGATAAAGGGTGGAAAGAGGGAAAAACTGAAAAACCTACAGATCGCTATCGTGGAATTGCTGTGGGCGATGGGCAGCAGTTGTTTTTTATGCCCGTAGTATTACGCTTATCCTCAGAGGGACTATTAAGCAATGGTCGAGAAAAAGATTAAGCTGGATGAAGTACAGTCAATCTTCATTTGCTGGTTGCATTTGCGAAATTTATCTCAGTCTTAGGCTCGCTTCCGCTTAATGCTTTGGAAGCTTTCAACGCACTGATGGTGCGGTCATCGTCCCTACTAGGTGTTTTGAATCAAAGTGAAGCCAATGACGATAAATATGGAACGTACTGGAAGGGTTGGCATATTTTATCGTCGCAGCTATTTCAATGAAGATGTTAATGGTGCATTTTGCGATGCTGTGCATGTAATTCACCACTTATTCGTTCTGGAAATTAAAGAAGTGTTTGGATGTCGGGATGTAGTTTGTTGAAAAGAAAGGCAAATTCCGTTTCTAGAGCATATAATTTGGCAAAGAGCAACATACAATTTATCGAAATTCAGAACTCCTTTGATTCCCGAACAAAGATAATTTGATCAAAATGAATTGGCGTGGGGAACTATTGAAACAATTCGATAAGTGCATCATATCAAAAATGAACGCATGTTTATTGGGCTATGCTAGTTAGGGTAACAGAAAGACTATGTTGGAAGGGGCGTAGGAATGCGGTTGAGCAATGAAGATATATCATACAGGACAGGGCAAGTAACGAATTTTTTAACGGCTTCGTTAGAATGCGCTTCTGGCTTTGTGAACAATTTTTTTTTTCTTTAAATATCCGGATGGAATCGAATGTACTTACGAACTTCAGCAGTTGTTCCGATTGCTGCGTTGGTAGTTTTGCTCGGTTTCGTTTGATATAACTTCATCTCGTGCCGCTTTATTCTTGCATCTGAACTGAGCATTAATAGTGCTATCATTAATTTACTTATATTTCATATGGTGATAGCACACTTTTGACTGGTATAGAAGCTCGATTCAACGTATTTTGTAGAATATAGCCATCAATTCACAGACTATGAGTTGAAACCACTCGCACATAGACGATTGTAGAGTGGAATACGCTTGTGACTCTGGTTGGATGTAGTAACTAAGAGGATCAATTCGAAGATTCATATGTGGATTTATTTAAACATTAAATCCCGAGGGATTGCAGCTCTTTGGTCTGAAAAATTGAAACACCGACGACTTGAATTTGATCTCCACTCATGTTTAAGACAGCTGCTGCAATATTCACTTCGATAGCATATTTGCGTATGCCTCATTTGACAGACGCTCCCGATCTCGTCGTTTCCAGCTACAACGTAGGTTTTCGACGAAAATGGCTGTATTGAGTTCATTTTCTTTTCGAGTCATCCGGGTATGGAATCTGCTACGCGGTGACGTCGGGGAAGCTACTAGATATCTAGATGCTTTCAAAGCAAAATTAGCCCAGTTTAACATATCGTCATTGAGGGGAATAGATGACCAGCCAGTATGCTATTAATATGCGTGTCATCTCGATTCGGTCTTTTATCAACACCACCACATTCGTGATATTTGAACGCTTTCATTTACGAATGTCGGCAGTCTTTTCACATACTATTGTATGTTTCTTTATGGGTGAATAAAGCAATGTGAATAAAAATTTGAATAAATAATGAATTCTAGTTTTCGAAGAAATCCATGCTCAATTTGGGNGTGAATAAAAATTTGAATAAATAATGAATTCTAGTTTTCGAAGAAATCCATGCTCAATTTGGGTTTCTTGGCCAGTAAAGTTGTTGGGATTTTTTTCATTCATAGAGATAATTAGCGCACCGATGCGATGCCACTTTTTACGTGTAAAACTATGATAAAAGATGCTGCTGCAGTTTTTGAATAATAGTGTGATTAATTTTCTTAACCTTACATTCTATTCAAATTTAAGGACGAGACTTTAAAAATGAGCAGTAAAACTGAGCATAGGAGGAGCAGACTTCGAGTCTACTTTATACTTCTACCTCAAACTGCATTCCTCCCCGTTTTTGCTGACTGAAAATTTCTTAGACTAATTTTTTTAAAACAATTTTGTGTAACTTTCAGGCGGAAGCTTGAGTCTGTTGTCCGTAGGAGGACTTTAGATGCTTCTAGCCTGAAGTCAGGCAGATAATATTTAGATGTCTGTCGGAATGGTCCTCCTGTCCCAGAGCACTATTTCTTTGGCGTCTTCGACACATGAGACTCTGCTGAAACCATTCTCCCCCAAGGGATTTCTCAGCCAAATGGTTGTTTTTGAGCATGGCATTCAGGCCGTACTTTTACTTTTCTGGAAATGTGTAGCTTTGACGACGGGTACCTGCTGCTTTCCATCTTCAGTAACACTCTTCCATCAAAACAACTCCCTCCAACTACTTCGGTCCGGACAGCACAAAATGTTGAAGGGAGTCCCTTGGCATGGACAGTAATCATATGTTCACACTAGCGCTGCTCATTTTTTCTGAAAGTTTGAAGCAGTTATCGAAAAGAAATTATGAAGCTTATCAGTCTAAGTAATTTGTGAGCTGATTGACTTCCGGATATTTTGTTTCGTAGATTTACATCAGCTCTCGAATTCTGTGCGCTGCTTTTTGCTTTCTACCACTTTTCCACAGAAGGCCTACTTCGCATAGAGTCCATGACACTTTCACAGTAAAAAAATTCATTACTGTTAAATTCTTTCTGCTGCACTGATTTGATGCGAACAGCGCTTATTACAGATCGGTTTTCCTTTAATTCTGTCCCATTCGTACGCAGTTCTGATTATGAGGATGGCAGACTCTTCACTTCTTATAACCACGTTTATTTTTAATCCCCCGATAGTAGTGCATCCATTGATTTTCTTCCGGCTAAGAAGAGGTTGTAGAAATACGAGCCAAAACGCGAATTTATTTCGGAACTGTGTAAATGCCGAATACAATATCTCTTCATAAAATTGTACTAGGAAAACATGTAGCCATCAGATGCTGATGGGTTTATGTTTGATGCCGAATTTAAGAAAATTTCAACTTCATTCGAATGAAAATATATTTCTGACTCACTGATCATCTCATTGATTAGTTCTTGCCCATTGTGAGGGTCCGCCCTTCGCGTGCCCAAAATTATGCTGTTTTTGATCGCATTAACTGAAGAAGGTTTTCTCGGACTACTCGTTCAACATTCATTCTTTCTTACACTCAAGGGCTGTCTATTGCCACAAATTTTCCACTGCGATTTGCCCTTAAATTCCTCAAATCTTTTCACTGTATTCTGAGCGAGTAATCAGAAAAAATGCAATATTTTCGGCCGGTTTTAGCCAATAGTATTTGAATTGATGAGCGAAGGAGTGGAGCGGGCTTAATAAATGGAACATTGGGCATTAGAAGTACTAATAACTGGACTTTAAATGTGCGGATGTAGATGATGGATCCTACAGTGGATTAGTGAAAACTGGCAACTTTACGATAAAAATAAACCTGCTGAAGCCAGATAGAAGACAAGCACTTTTATCTAGAACACATTATTGCGATGATTCTTAAAATGTAGGGGCTTATGTAGTGAAAAAAGTTACGAATATTCGCAATATTCGCAATTCTTTTAAAAGTAAATTACCAACTTCCGAAAGAATTCAGAGATGGAATTTATTTCTGTTCAATCCACTGTACCAATTCCGCAATCAGTTTTCTGTATATAATGCTCCAGGGAATTCCTTTTGAAGACTGCTACAGCAATGTTGCCGCACGACCTGATATTTCAAAGGCAGCAACAACTGCGGCTTTTGTTAACGCTCATTCCCACATTATATATGAGACAATATTTTCTCACCTCCACGACCACCACACATTTCTGTACCAATCGAGAGTTAAAAATCCGAAGAAAAGCATCAGAGCAAATGAAATGATGACATACACTTCTTCCGTCCCACCGACCTGACACAACGTTTTTACAGCGTACTAAAATAATGAAATCGACAAGATAAATTCATTCTGTGTTTTACGTGTTTATGTAGATCTGCGCTGTTTGCATTTGCGTACGCGTGCGTGTTTTCGATGGTGCATCGAGGTCTGCTTGTGGGTTTATTGGTGCGTTCATATGTTCATTTGTTCGTGTTTCCATGCATACATGCGTTTGGTAGTTGTGTGTATTCGCTCGCGGGTACTGTGATGTAATGTGGGTACGTGTGGTGTTGTGATTGTTGAATGTTATTGTGGTATAGTTGCGTAGTTTGTGTTCTAGTGTAACGTATGATGCATGCAGCGTGGTGCGTTTTGTACGGCGTATGTATATGCGTGTTTGACGTGGTGAGTACATCTCGGTGTGTATGTAGCTTGGTGCTTTGCATCTGTGCGCGTGTGTACGTTTTGAAGCTAAAATCATTGAGCGAATAATATCCGACATGGAGCTGTCCCTTCCAATTTAACATATAAACGATGAAAGCTGTTATATACGAGCGAAAAGAATTCCAGAGATGACTCTCTGCGACAGTTTTGTGAGCATTTTCATCAGTTCAAATATCACTTTGTTTTCCTGCAAATGCACAGTTGCGATGGCATATGAAAGCATATCACACAATGCTGCCACTGTATTTTCTGCTTGTTCAAATTTGAATGGGCCGTGGTTTGGCTGCAACTTGCATAAGAAAGTTGGAGAAATCGACTCAATATCAGCGGCGCTTCACAAATTACTGAAATTTTGGAAAGTCCCTTCTAAAATATTGCAAATGTTTTCCCCGTCTATCAAATTTGGTGATCAATGTGATGTTTAAAACGTGATTTGTTGAGAATGGCAATTGTAGGTGACACTTGTTTGGCGGCCACACTCGTTTCTTCGATTTCCGTTCACTAGCAGGCTTTGCAAAGGTTCGATGGTCCATACGACAACTTGGAGCTTGCGTATTTGTCTATGTATATTTACACAATTTACACATTTGAAGTGCAGGTTTTTGATCTGCACTACTGCATTGGAACGTCATTCTATATTACGAATAAAATGTTTCTGTTAGCTGTCAAACTATACAATTTGAAGTGACGTCTCAGAGCAGAGTATTCGGCAAATGTGATCGGTGTGAAAGACAAACGCCTAGCTGCCATCGTATCAACGTATTGAAACGTCGCTGATTTTTATGACGGAGTGCGTGTTAATTTTTGTGTGCTTGCTGTGCACTGTTATTCTCATCGCCGTAGGCTTTCGCTTCCAGAATTGTGAGTGAATTTTCGAAATGATCTCTCCTACACAAGCTGGCATTGTTCCTTTTATTGGCATTTGTAGCATGCTGCAGATATGAGCAAAGAGAATACCTGCGCCAACAAGTAAGATTTTTATCCCTCAGACTTGTAAGAAAGCGATCATCACTCAACTAGAGACAACGTATTTGTGTTGAGGCAAAGTATAGTCGGGCCAACAAATAAAACTCCATGTACGTCTACGTCTGCGGACGAGGTTTTCATTGGTCATCAGAGGCAGATATCACTAATACTGGGTATATAAACCAACGAAACCTTGCATAAGTATTGAGTAATAACAGTATGACGAAGTAAGGTGGGCTCACAAACTATGATGAGCGGAGGAGCGAGAAATGAGTCTCCACCAATGTGATGCTTACTTCTTCTGTAGAAACGCTGCACTAACCAAAGTTTATATAAAGATCAGGTTGGTCAGTTGATTAGTCATCAAGAGGAGCGTCCGAAACTACATGCTGAATCACCATTCTCGAATGACAATTTTCATTTACTTAAGGTCACAGAAACCTAAAAGAAGTTGAGGCAAGAAATGCGAATCCAACATGTAATCGTTCTTCTTATCCTTTGTACTGGATCTGTAAATCTCCAAAGTGGGTGGACTATGTGGCTCGAAACTATTACACCTGAACGCAAGAAAGTGATCGAATAAAAACAGCTTGTGGGAAAAAAAGATGATGGATATCTTCTCAGCCATTTGGCAAGGTTTCATTATTTTTTTCAATGTACAAAAATAGTCGCGCCAACTGTTCAATATTAACGAGGTGAAAGCGTATCAGCTTGTTTAGAATTCGCTAGGAAAGTATAGTTATCGTTTTTGTTGGTTAGCATTTTATCGGCGTCGGGTTGGAACACTTAGCAGCGTGAAGACCGAAGTGACGAAAAATTTATAGATCATCGCAGGACACGTGCAGGAAAGTTCAAACAAACTCTTTTTGTAGTAAGAGGTGACGAAATATAACACATGGTTCCATCTTAAGGTTATTCACAGTTCACCGATGCAAGTGAATGAGTAACAAGGTGTGGAAGCCATTCAGTGGTGTGGCTTCAAATGCTCCCATCATGTTCCATATCCTGAGAGTCCATTTCGACTCGGCATTCTTTCGCACCTCCAGTAGCGCAGGATGTACTTATAGCAGCGCATGGAACGTTACGGATTCTTCCTAAAAAGCTGCTGGTGGAAATTCGTGCTGTGAATCTGTCAAGTGCGTTTGACGTCTGTGCTAAATTTTCTAATTTTTCGCCCCAGCCAATGGCTGCATATAAAACGTGATGGATGCGCTGGAAAATGTCATGGATTTGAGCCCGTTGCTTCAACTTGCCTAGATGAAACGAACCAGGTTTGCCATTGCCGATCACTGTGGAAATATGAATAAGAAGGAGGCGATAGGAGGTCAAGAACGTCAAATTATCAAATTGCCAGATTACCACAGTGCAACTGGCAAATGATTTGTTACCGAAACAATTGTACTTCGACATTGCGACGGGGGCAAATAGGCAATCGTCACAACAGAAAAGGAAATGAAAGCGCCTGGAAGTGTAATTGTTTGTTACAAATGGGGCTGATGTTATTTCTCCACGCACAATGCGATTCAGATCGATAGGAACGCAACCTTCGGTACCAATTTCAGGAAGTCCCGTTTGCTTTGAAAAACGCTGGCACGAAAAGAGCTTCCACTCAAATACAATTCAAAAGGAGTTCAATTGCTACTTTGAAGCATTCTAGTACTAGACTCCTCAACTGAAATGCAGTAACTTCAATGTGGCACCACTATAAAACATGAAGTTTTTTTTCCCGCAAAACATCTACTCTAAACTGCGTTTTCGGAGTTGTTTTGCTAAGTGGGCGCTGGCTAAAAAACCTATCATGTTGTCCCACCACACGTAGGTTTCCTGAAGAAATAAATTCTTTCAAGTGGGCCATGCAGTTCATTGCTTACGAAAGGACGCAAAGACCTTTCTCTGTCTCTTGCTCTGTCAAGCTTTCTTCCTTTACCTTCTAGAGAAGTAAAGGCGTGAATACACGAAGGTTTAACAAACTCTTCTACATAAGAGTTAGCTCATGGCGACACTAAACTGAACGCAGACTGAAGTTCTATAGAATATTTGAACAGCTTGAAAGCCGTCAACAACTCATTGCACTCATCACTAGCCTCAGCGAGCAACGATAGCAAGAACTTTAGCAAACCTCTAGCTGTTGTTTCACTTGCAACAACACAACTGATCTGATAGCAGCAGCAACAGCTTTGGGTGTTTACAAGTGACTGAAGGAGGCAAAACGAGCAAGTTCAGTAACCAGGTTACCGTCAATAGTAATACCAGCAATTTCTATAGCGCTGAAAACTCCTCGAATACCTCTAGGAAAGAGCTGTTCTACAAGCACTCATGTGTCCTCACTATGCTGCTCATTTGTGCACATCCTAAGCAGGTGCATTCAACTGAAAATGATCGCTGAAATCGCTTCATTCACCTCTTCCTAGTGCGTGGGCTACTCAACATTAAAATTCCATTGACACGGATTCGCCTCAGTGCTTTTAGACATTCGAATGTGGTTTCTTATCCCTGCTTTCGTTCCTCGAAGCCGTGATCCGTGATGTTATAGATTGTGACGAGCGCCATCTCAAAGACTTTAATTGCTCCATTCATGAGCATAACCACATTGTGACAAAGTGAAGAGGGCGCAAGTTTGCAAAACATCTCATTTATTATAGATAGCTTCACACGCTGACGAGAAGGCGTCTTCGTCGTATTATATACCAACACCAAATTGATCGTGGCACCGCTGCAAACTCACAAAACCTCGCCCTTCTTCTCTTCCCCATCCATCTCCCAACTCTTGCTCTCCCCCATGTCGTAAGCACTCACTCGAACACAAGACTCACTCAAAGGTAACAACAAAAATTTCAGGAGTGCTGTGACGAAACAATAAGAAACAAAAAATATGCCCGAATTGAGCGTGTTGCATTAGTTATTGAATAATTTCAAAATTCTTTGCAAATAAGCGCACTTTCCTTTCATGAACACCGAGAGGTAGACAAGCTTAAGATAAACGCGAATGCTTGCTTAACTGAAAGGATGCGAATGCAATGCAATACGACAACAGTAGCTCCTTCTCGCTATTCACACATTTCCCGCAGTGCATAAATAGACGCCGAACGATGTGTTACTGCAGCTCGTGCTTATTACGACTCGTTTCACCGAAAAGAAGAAGACAAGAAAATTGCCCGCTGAGGCCATCAGTGTCATTTTATTAAAAATATGAGGATTGCAGCAACGCTTAAATGAGCGCTTAAGATAACATCTCACTCGAAGAAACTACTATGGAGTATATTACAAAATGTTCGTTTCCGAGAATGGTGCAAACGGAGTACTTCTTTGATTAACACTTTATCCTCATGTTTGTAGCTTCCAGAGTTAAATCCAAAAGAACACCATTTACTAAAACACGACACTGCTAATGGTGGCTGCAATAACATTCGTGAGCGCTATAAATTCATTACTCGATGTGGAAGAAAGAAATTTCAGATGCTGCCGATGAACTAAATGGTCCACTTTCACGCGCAGACGATCAAAATGACTCTTCGAGGATCTTGATATGACGTGGATGTCAAACACCTCTTTCAGAGTTCGAGGAAAAAATTTTTGGCATGTAATGGAGTTATAACGCCGAATCGGCTATGACACAACGTTGTAATGTAAGGGGCTCACGGTGATGCTATCAGCTAAGAGTTTATGTTCCGTGAAGACATATGTGCCGAGGAACAGGAGGCAGCACAATAGAATGTACTGTGCATTGAGTTTCTAATCGCAAATGCCATTTCCCCGTTACACGATCACGCAATTTTTTGGTTACAATCGCCAGAGCGACAAAATTAAATTGAATCGCCGCGGAGCTCTGTTGCAAAATCTGGACAATTGTAACTCTCCTCAGTACCAATATGAAGAAATGAATCTCCTTCTTCAGCTCTCGTAGTAGAAATACATTCTTTGTTTTGTTAACTATGCATGCATTGGCTGCTTATTTGTGATGTATTTGTGATGAAAGCACCAGCAATAATAGCAAGCAGCTTTTCTTGGAAACACATGAAGACCAAGGAACACTTATTCATTCCTTGATTTTCAAATCTATCTACTGTACACCATGGTACGAGACAAACTCTCAGAAACCTATATGGAACGAATATGAACGAAATAAAAACATCATAACAGGTTGCGCTACTCGCCTACAACTCTGGCAATTACCAGACCAGTTTTTCTAGGTTAGCTTCAACGAACCAAAGCACACAATCTCGCCTCCGTCGAGTTTCTCACTGTTATACAGAATCTCCCTCAGCAAACAAAAATATGCGTAAAATAAATGCATC
>JAARMF010000316.1:7782-31179 GCA_022844705.1 Toxascaris leonina
GGGGTAAGAGCAGGAAACAAGTCAAAACCTTTTGTAATTATACAAAATGTGATGCATTCACACGTCAATACAATTCAACGCCTAAAAATAGCGCAGCACTGAGAACATTTCAAAACTTAATGAAGTTTGAGCGTTATCGCCAGAAGCATGACAAGGTGATGCTATTCGCTTCAAAGTTGCGATTACTGCATAGTTATCGGCTCAATTGCTGCTTGAAGAGATGAAGTTGAATTCCCTTCTCCGCACCTCAATAGAGTTCAGAATTACGGGAAGGAGATAAAGTCTGCACCTCAGTTTTACCAATAGTTCTTGAGCATACTCCATCGCGCAATTCCTCTTTGATAAAAAATGAATTTACCGTTCCTCTCGTAATTCCACCTATTTAATGCAATCGGCAATCGCATATCGAAATTTATTCCATTTCACTCTGCTGTCCAATGAAATGTGAACGTATTGGTAACCGATCCATATCTCATAAAAATCTCCTCATTATTCAATGCTCCATCGTGATCGTACTGTACTTCTAGTGAAAGAAAACCAACTCGAAATAAAAAGCAGCTTCAAAAGCTCACAGTATGCCGAGTGTCTTGATGTGCTGTGCTCCGCTCCTGTCGTTGTCACACTGCTGGAGACCGCAGCGTTCACTGTTGCTATAATGTGAGCACTGATGAAATATTTGCTAGGCCCTCTGGTGTTACGATTGTTTGTGCATCATACTCATACAAACTGACGGCAATAGTCCCATATAATACAGATGAGGATTCAGCAATCATGGCTCATATTGAGGAAGCAGCAAAATTTTTTGTCACAGATGACCAGAGACAAAAAACAGATTATCGGCCTATTGATGACAAATGCTCTGCAAATTGGAATAGTTGGAAGGTGTGCAAGAGTGTTACCATATTGTATAAGTGCTTGCTTATATGCGGCATCTTGTGCAATTTATTCAATAGCGTGTCCTTCTTATCAACAGAAAGTAAATTCTTTCAGCAGATGACAGTCGTACAGAACGAGCTCCACTTCCACCTAGTCGACGAGACAGTGACCAAGAATATACAAAAGACAAGATAGTGATCAGTACCATCATCCATATGAAAAACGCCCTTCATTCACATTCAAAGCCACCAAAATATTCAAAGTGAGCAGTAAAATTTGATCTGAGCCCGTTAGAGTATCAGGAACGAGGAATGTTCAAGGCAAGCCAGCCACCAAAAAAATTATCCCTCACTCTTGAAAGCAAGATGCATCGGTGGTATATTCGTTGACTACTTCAACATCCTTCACTGAACTTTCCGAGCATTAGCTGGCGACTGAAGCTTTTGGGCACACATAAAGCGGCACCTATCTTAGTCTTCACTCACATAGCCTCGAAGCGTGATCATAATCGACCTGTTCTTAGTCCCTATGCAACAGGTTACACGTTAAAATAATAAGATTTTATGCCTCGGCAACAGTGCAATCATTATTTTATTCTACATGCAAATGTGATGTACTTGAGAGGCAGTATATTTTTATTCGCCAACGCAAACAGTTGTGGTGGATTATCGTTTTAACATCCTACTTTATTGGCACATATGTCCACCACGATTTGTTTATTATGAACAAATGGCACACCTGGCTCGAAGGCATGCAAATCATTATGTGATAATGAATGAAGTGGTGGCAACATCGCTGGCCAAGCAGTGGACGGCGATGTACCGAACGGATAACCAGGGAACATCATCGCTCTTGAAGAAATGCGCTCCTTGCCACAATAGACGTTTCCTGAAAGGAGGCTGGGTTCGCTGCTTTACGAATACACACGCAAATCCCGCCTTACAGTACTCGATGTTGGAAGATAGGGCACAGTTCCTAGAGGGGCGATCGTTTAGTGAGAGTAGACCGGATTGTGATGGAAAGTTATAAAACATATTAATGATTTCGTTGTATTTCAGCAATGAGCTTTATTTCGAAGTTTTTGCCCTAGATCATCAGCAGTACTAAAAACTTCACATTGACCAGCAGCAAACAGTTATAATAATGCTCAAAAGCTATAATCGTTTTTTTTTTTTAAATAGCCGTGGCAATAAGTGATACAAGAACGGGATCTGCAAATGAGCCGAAATGTTTTTGAAAAACGATGTCGAATTGAAACAAATTCGGTCATAATTTTTCCCTCTCCAACTCCTCCACTCTCACATGAATCATATTTTGTGTATGTAATAGTGGTCTTCTTCGTTTGCAATAATACACTCGACATACGCATAAATTTTCGAAGAGAAATCAACCTTACTTATCCATATACGTGCGCTCGAAGGTGTGTAAAATCATAGCAGTGGTCAAATTGTTAGCAAAGCATATGATTTGTATGAAATTCTTCGCTCATGACCAACCGGTCAATTGTAAGAACTCTCAAAAAATGTTTCAGGGTTTATGCTCATAGGTGCGCCAGGCAGCCAAATGAAGTGAACCTACAAAATATTAGTCTACTGTGCTTGTAGAATTGCAGGATTAAAGCGTTGTGGTTACAGGTCACGTATCAGCATTGCATAGTCAACATTGGAGACGATACCAGCGAAATGTCGCTTAATAATTCAAGAGAAAGTTCAAACCATTTACGGCACTTTATATTTCCTTTACATGAAGAAATTGCGAATACCAACTTCCATACTTTTTCGTTCTAAGCCGAATGTTCATCACGATAAGCCCAATCAAAGAAAATCTCCTTAATTCCTTCATCTTCTTTATATACCTAATATGAACGGTAATTTGATAAGCTGCATCCATAATGGAACAGAAGCAGAAAAACTACGAACTCTTCAAAATCGAAGGTCGTTTGACACAAACATTCTTATGTGAATCGAGCATTATTTAATGCCTTTCTGGAGAGTCATGAGAAGCGGCGTAATGGAGGTAATGATGAGGCATTTCATATGGAAATGATAGAATCTCAGAAGCGGCAAACTTGGATTCGTTGCTGAATTCTTTGAAATCAATCAAATCCCCTAATTGGGATTATTTTTCTCCATCGTCATGATCTATCGCAGTACACAATAGCTTAATCATTCTGCAAAAATTTTGAAATAGCGTCAGCCCCTTATCAGTTGATCTTAGAAGGAATTCTCAACGAAGTGCTTAGGAAGTTGCGCCCATGAATGGAGTTGTTAAAGCGAATCACTTCATTACTCGATGCTTTTATGGAAGTTTCGTAAAACCACCGAATATAAGAAGCACTTGAAAGAAAAAAGTACACCTCTCTCAGCAATGACAAGATCAAGTGCATCATAGACTGGCGCAACACTCCAAATACAATTTTCAATGATTAAGCGGAAATCGGCTCACTCCAGGCAATCAGCTCCGCCCACTTCGGGATGCTATTGGACGAATCTTGCCTTTCGGTGCTGTTCCATTTCTTCCTACCAAAAATTCGCTAAAACTAAAGGATATTTCGAAAAATTTGAAATCAACATTTGCCCTGAAAGATTATTCAGTCTATTCAAGCAGTTCAAATGACCATTTGTGACAAATCTGAGGAGTTAAGGAAATTGGGAGCTTAGTTGATCAAAAGCTACTATCTACATGGAATTGCTCTGAAGAAGCTCAGCAAACTATTTTTTCAGCGCTTTTCTGGACTTTCAGCCTTTACGAAAGCTTTTCTATTGCAGGTTTCTGGCATTTTTGTGCGCAATCACAAACTTTTTCAAGTGATTCTGGATGAGAAATTTTTTAAAACAATTCCTCAGTAGTAAGAGGGAGGAGAGAGAGCTTGAGGAAAAAAAGACGATGCTTTGAGTGGCATATTTCGCACAATATAAAGCGAAAACAAATTTCATTTCTTTCAAGCACTTGTAATCTTTGCTCGGAAATATTTATTTGTTTATTCGATTATCAGACAACTCTGATATATACTGGGTTCAACGTGGAATGAATCTTGTTCTCACAGTCAATGCTACCGTAAAACAAGTCTGTATTGTTTAGCTATGAAAATTTAGCGAATTCCGATATTGAAATTTGGCGAATGCGATGGACCAACTTCAATTGTTTGGATCGCATAGATGGAGTGCCGGCCATAACTCCTAAAGGGAATATTGCAAAACTCGAGCCATTCTGCTGACCTGATCAATTTTGCACAAATTGAGCATATTCAATAGATCTAACAACATAAAAGGCATTCATTCATCCTCTGCTAAAAATCGTGAACATTTTTAAAAATTTTAGTACGTCATTTACGCAACAGTATGCACGGAGGAAGTCTTTCGAAAGTTACGGTGGGGATGGCTCAGTCAGAGAAATCATCACTGCATAGAAGCCGTTGTGTGCCCGAGAAGCAAAATCAAAGAAGCAAAAGGAACGGTGGCTTCTGCAAAAGCAAAAACTGAAGGCCGCATATGCGCAAATGTGGGATGCTTTGGTTTCTGCGGTGTTTTTTGGGGAGTGACATTTGCGCCATGACGCATGTTTGTCATTAGGAAAATATTCATGAGCTACATTGAATGCATGAGGAGATGGATGGATGGATAGGATGACGAGTGCCCATCGAAATAGGTTTATTGGCAATTATGTGTGTTGTGTCAGCGATATTCGGCGCACAATCGAATTGAGATGTAACGAAGCGCGTCGAATCGAATTTGGAAGTGAATCTCGAGAAAATCCAATTGCGCGGCGCGAACATGACAAGAGACGACGACGCATCCGACTCTACCGAAAACCACCCACCACAATGGTACTGCTGTGGTGGATCCTCAACGACACTTTTCACCTATGCCCAGGTTGAGAATCGCTGCATCATGTATCTTTATGTGACTATCTGGTATGGTTATACCTATGCCTGCAAGCTTACCAGTAGGTCATATCAGTTGCACTAATGCAAGCTATATTTTGGCACATATTCAAGGGAACAATCCGGCTGCAGTCTACGTCATCTGAACTACTACCGACCTTTTAAAGCCTTGATTTTTCTTTTACGGCCCTCTAGAACTCTTACTTTTCATAGCTACTTCTGTTACACGGGAGACAGAGACCAGTTTTTTATAGTGCCTTTTATCGCTTTTTGCGAGCGTTTGCAAGGAGGGTTCTGCTCACAGATATGAGCGCCTATGTGCGTAACTATATGTTCGCTCAGCAGTTTCAACTTGTAAACAATGGGAAATGTAGTGACAGAACACCGACAGTGTGCATAGTTCGGGCTCTTCACAGTTCTGAGTCTTCTAAGTAGTCTCTAGACAGGTGCAAACTTATTTTCAGAAAATGAACAAAATTAGAAGATGGAGAATATGCAACTAAGCGATTAAGCAAGTGAGCATACAAATAACTGAGCAAGAGAATTAGTAAAAATGAAATGATTTTCTCACCGCTACGAAAAATTCCGAGAGGAATGAAAGGAAATAGAGGGTTGTTTTCAAAACGATATGAAAATTTCAATGTTAAAGTCAGTGTAATGTGTTTGGCACCAAGGCGCTATCATGGGCTTGGGGCGCTTATATTTTGCATAATAAATGAACGCATCGTCTCATACACCGAATCGAACCAATTAATTATGTTGCTGAAATCACGCTACTATATGCAAACCAATTTTCTTAATTGCTCTTAAAAGCACGAAAGGGATTACGGTAATCGACGTGTGCAAATCAATTTAAATCCACTATCAATTTCGCTTCAAACACTTTAAATAATAGATGGGTTCATTGCACCTAACAAACCTTCCAATATATCTTCACTTTGGGGTGACTGTGTTATAACAATTCATGTTCTCTACATCGATATATCAGTTGTCTTTAACAACTATCGTACAATCAATAATCGACTATTCGCTAATAAATTTAATTAGGATTTATTATTGAGCTATTGAATAGATCAGCCGTATTAAGTGAAACAAATTTTATAGCTGTAAGTGCTTCCTCATTAATATAAAAGTCTTCTATTCGGAATACAAGAATCTTATGGTAGTTTACTCATCCTCGAGTGTGGATCATTATTCATCACAAGGTATAGAATTTTCTTCGAGTAGCACCGCTATGATCTTCACGTTAATTTTATTATGGTTAATACTCGGCTTCAAGAGACGTACCGGTACAACATTTTCCAGTATTATTAAATCCATGCGAACATAGCAGGAGCGGCAACTCGAGTGAATCCCTGCAAGCCGGAGATCTATTCGATGTCACTTAAACGCCCATATTCGTATTTCCTTGCATCCATCGATTGTCCCTGATTTTCGCGTGCAGTTTCATAGTGCACATCAACCGACTGCACTAGTGAGTGCTTTTCCTGACAGAATATATCTTATGAAGACAAATAGTTGCACATATTTATCAGAATGCGGATCTCGTCACAGTATATTTTTTATATACAAGCGAATCATCTATAACGTTGAAACGAATTACGGCGTTAAATCTTCACATTGAATCTACGACGTTAAATCTTGGCTATGACCTTATTGCACTGATATTGGGATAAGCTTTAGGCCCGATTTGAAGAGTACTGGAAGGAGCAAAATCCTCGATTGTGTAGAAATGCAAATTCGACTGCATCGATGACGGATGCCGGAAGTGGACAGATCTCGGGCTAGACCAAATGTTGTTTGAAGCTACATCTCGGATGTGGAGAAAGCTTGAGTGTTGCAAAATGTAGGGCATAAAGAAATCTCAAATGTGGCAAACAGCTGCATGAGGTCAAATCGCAAATAATTTTTCCGCGATCATGGAAGAATCATCGATATGACCAAACCTCGGTTGAGTCAGAATTAAAAAAAAATGGTCTCGGAAGGGGCTGAATCTGAAATCAATCTGAACCGGTTGTGGGAAAATGACGGATATGAACAAAGCTCGGTTGGTGTAAATTTAGTGCGAGAGCAATTGTAAATACGAAGTGAAAGATCGTGTGCGCAAATCTCGAAAGCCACATTTGCCTAAATGCAGATACATAGGCATAGACAATAACATAAATTCACGTCTTATTCAAAAAGCACCTCATTTCAGTTTTGCTGTTCAATTCAGGGCACAATGAAGCCAGTGCGATGATGTCAAATCATTTCATGTATTTCTACGGTCTTCGGTAGTCGACTTGAGAATACGCTTTGAGGCGTTCACAGGTCGTAAGTGGAATGACTCAGATCTTTTAGAAGCAAAGAATTTCTATGAAAATTTTGGTGGACGTGTGTTTTGTTTCTCTGAATGTGATTATTAGATAGATGCATGCTCCTAATCGTTTCGGAAGAACTTCAGACGAACTGCGACAATCGCGTAAACAAATATCTCTTTTAGCTGTTGCTGAGGCTTTGTTTAATTGGTAGTAGCAAACCGCGTGACTTTTGAACAGTTATCGAGGCAAATGTAGATGAAGTGAACAACGACATTGTGATGATAAATCGAGTGCAATAATTGATAAAACAGCATAAGCAGATGAGTATATAAACTCACATATATGAACGCTGTAACAGATAGGAAATGAATAAGAAAAGCAAAGCAGAATATCTTAAAGTAGCTGTGTACGGAAAGACTTAATTCCGCTAGCAGTTTTACTAGCAGACTCAACTGCTAGCATTTTGCCTAGTTTGCAATGAATGTATTGTACAATATGCAAACTATTGCATACAATCCGAGCGATGCCTGCAACAAACTTTATTTCACCGTGATGCACAATACTCTACGCGCAGTAAAAAGTTATCATATTCCATGATTGTCATTACGCAGCAAATCTTTCCCAGATTATCGAATTCACAAATGATTTCAAAGATGAAATCATTCCTAAACGACGGTCATTGCAAAAGCGAAAGCAATTTAGTGATGGAGAGTGGTTGTAGTCGCTGGAACGCTGGATAAAAGATGTTGACATTAGGCGAAAAGGCCTTTGAAGTTCGCTCCTCAGCCTCAGTTTCTTGAATTCTTTCACGCCAAACATTTTCTCACTTTTAATTATTATGCTGCTTTGGCACACCACATGACAACTACTTATCCCTTGATTTTCCCCTCACCCATTCAGCGCGTAAAAACTCGCTCTGCCATTATGTAATTGCTTGTTATCACAAAAATATTTGCTGCCCCAGAAACTATTTAGGTACAACGAAGCGTTTAAAGTGTTGATTATCAGAGGTTGAAACCGGCCACTAGCGTAGAAGCCGCATGAATAACTTTGAATGTGATGCAAACATATTCCTCAAGAACGGTGGATTTATTGATCCTAGCATTTATAAATATGCTGGATTCAAGCACTTTATGCTATAAGCATACAGGTACATGATATGGTCGGTGGCCGCATCATGAGTCAAAGCTGTTGTGTTTTGTCGACTCTTCTATGCCATCTTCGTTGCACATAGTTAAGTTTCCCTTTTCTAGTGCCTTTCAAAGACCCCATCCTTTTTTTTCGACGCATTTTTTGCAGACAAAAGAAGAAACATTCCTCTGGATCATAAGAATCTACAAACGTTACTGAAGGTGGCTCAATAACAGCGTCTCTTGGAAGAGGCCAACTAGCGCTGGGCAGAGATGACTAATCGCCCATCGTGCCACACAAACAGCTACAGTGCAAAAGCAGATTCTGTCCGCTTCAAGGTGGACGAAACGACTTCATCAAATGCTACCTTTACCATTCATAAATACGACCTGTACGGCTATGAAGGAGGGAACTTCTCGAAGTTGACGCCAAAGAAAATGACCGCTACAATTGAAGTGCCACGATTGTTACTGGAAGCACGTAGTCCTGGGTCAAGAGCCAATATCCTCCTAATGCAAATTCAGGGACCTAAAAGCAGAGATGAACAACTCAGAGGAAGAAGTCCTGGTGCTGCAGCATCGATACAGCGAGCTAAGGACTCGAGAAAAGCATCCAAGAAAGAAACACAATCACCATGCCGATCACATGCAAAACAAGAATCGGGCGCCAACTCTGGCATGAAACAGGTAGCATTTCCAGTATATCTGAAGGAATAATACGGAATTCATGATGCGATAATCTAGTCAGCTAGTTATATGACAACGTATTTCAGCGGCAATAAACCATGAAGGCAATTATCTTCTGCCGAAAACGATATTCTCCATATGCGAACTAGAAAACGAATTTCAGGCATTGGTGATGGGTCGCTTCTGGTACTCTGAAGTGGACTAAGCTGTCTGCCTGCAAGAATATAGCTCTGCCAGCAATTTTCAGACAGTTAAGAATCTATCTAAAGACAGCATAGGCTAAGTGAGCGATCATGATGTGAAGGTGCTCGGAGTATTGGTGGATTGGCAAATATTGGTGATAGGCAAATAATGCATGAGATTCGATTTAGTACTTTGCTTCGTAGTGCCTCAGTTGTATTGAAAGGATCCATACCAACATCAGCTGGAATGATTCATGCGGCGCCTGAATTTTTTCTTGAAATTGTAGCGCTCAATATTCACGAGCGAAGTTTGGACCACATTGAAATTTGCGGCAAAGAAATCAGCCAAAGTCATTCACGATGTAAAATAGAAAGTGCACATTTCGAGCGGTCTTTCTTATCATTTGATGAATATCCAATCATTTGCAGCACACATTTGCAGAACTTCCAGAACCATTCGTCTGGCCACGATCTGAATTCCATTAACCTAAAAACTATGGCGCACGTCGATTAGAATTCATTCCAATGTGTGACTCAGACTTGATTCACCCTGTCCAATTTCTGAAGGAACAGCATTCCAAAGTAGCATGAGCTTTATAAGGTAATAAGAGGTGAAGAACGGTTGAACTTTTCAAGTATATCAGATCCTTTCCGTTATCTCCCAGAACGAGGTGCTGAGGCGGGCAAGATTGAATGCATGGACAACAGAAGAGAAGACAGAGAAAAGTGATTTTTCGAGAAGTCGACATATTGTGCACAGAACACGGAATATGAAAGGGTATCAGATACAACCGAGTCCGGGCGGAAGGCTGAATTCTCTTCATCCCATTCCTCACCCATCTCACGCCAAACCCTTCACCAGATGTGCGACTCATATACGGCTGCTGTTTCTCGAGGATGGCTTAATGTGCTACGAAACTCGTAATCTCATAGTATCCTGAGCACAAAAAAGACTTTTGTGTACTGGAAGCCTTTATCTGTTGTTGTATTCTGCCGAGCCTCCCCACTTGTGCAGGACGGACAAATAGGAAGGCTCGGCTTATTTGAATGATCATCAGTGACATGCGATGCGAGATATTTCAGGCGCAGCAATCTGAACCAAGAAAGCCTGAATCGACTGTTACAGCTACAGCTTCAAATGCAAGAATCGAGAAAGTTGCGGCGCCAAAAATCGAAGAGTCCAATCAGCCAAAGCCGAAACCGAGACCTGTCAAGAGTTTAACTGTGGATCCGATGGAAGCCGAGTTCAAGGTTAAAGGGGGAATGTCATCGTGAGCATCCGCTTTTTTCTTATAGAATTTGTTGGTTGATGATCATTTTTCAGATGACTTTAAGCAGGTCAATCTGAGGTTTAGTGCAGCCAGAGTATTAATCAGATGGGTATGAATGGTTCGTTTCAGTGTGAAGGGACTAATTTTGTGGGGTAAGGGAACCACTTTGAGTATCTTTTGAGAAGAGAAGGTGGAAAAATTCAGTGCACTGAGCATTTAGTGCGGGAGTGAAAATAAAGTGGTTGACTGTTTGATGAACTATTCATGAGTGGTCACATCACAGCCTGTCCAATCCTCTCTGTTTTAAAGTAGGTCTGGAGCAAGACGGAAATGCTTAAGCACATTTTGATCGACTACAGTGCTTTTGGTGGACTGCAGTGCTTCGAGCAAAATGGCCTATGCCGAGGACGGCTTCCATGTTCTTAATTGGGAGACCAACTGAACTAAAAAGTTCTCGAGTAAATATTCCTATATTTGTGTTGAAAAGCACTTGTGACTTCATGAGTGTTTTTCAGCCATATTTTGCTGAACGAGTCGAACGTGCGGTTGGCGATCAAAATCAAAACCAGTAACAATGAGTTCTTTCGGGTTAATCCTGTTTACTCGTTTCTCGATTCGGGTGCTATGAACGAGCTGGAGGTATCTCGCTTCATATTTCATCTGTTATCTTGTGGAGGAATTCTTATTTGTTTAGGTCTCACATGAAGGCTCAATGATATTCGAGGGTCGCAGCAAAAAGTCTGGTGAACAGAATGACCGGAAGGTACCGGCACGCCACAAAGAGACTCTTATAAGATCAGAAACGAACCATCTAGATGTTTAGGAGGAAGGAAATGATCGTCGATGCTATTTATTAAAAATTCTTCAAGGACTGACGAAAACTTTTTCAGTCAGATGAGAATATTCATCAAGCAAAGCATCAGATGAAGCATATACCGAACCAATTATCTAAATTCATACTGCTGCTACGCAATTCGCTGCGGGATGCGTAACTAGGTGGACTCATTTCTTGGTTTTTATAACAGTGAAATTGCAGGTTTTCCGCCTACCGGGTGGTATGCCACGAGTCGACAAGTTACTGTTATGCTATGTAGTAGCCAAAGATGACGACACAGATGCCAAAGCACTATTTACTTTGCGAGCCAAAATCCAAAACATTGCTGTTAAATTAACAACTACTGCATAGTCATTCCATCAACTTTGGCACCACTAGACCACAAATATTGCTCTATTATTTGTGTTGTACTCTTGATTCAGAGCGGGCAAATGTGATGTCAATTCGGTAGCCAATTTCAGTAACGAATACAGAAATGCAAATCAATGAGACAATGATCTTTTAGTCTGATTTCTGCAGTCGTATTCCGTGATGCTTGATATAGTTTCATATTCTGATGAGAATGAGCTCATTCTTCCTGTTTTTTTCTCAGAGGACATGTTCAAATGTCATACGCGCTATCGATGACTAAGTGACTGAAGGGGGCAGGAAAAGTGAAAGTGCGAAAGTGCGGATAAATCGTTGTCGGCAACTTCCGTCGCCCCTGAAAGTGCGTATCAGACTTCACTATTCCAATCTCGCACATTCTTAATGAGCTGAGGTGAGGTGAGCACTCGATAAGAATGCCTCTCTTTGCTGGGATAGTAATACCAGTATGGTAGTAGGCGGAAATGCTGGAACCCGTTGGCATCAGAACTTTTGGCATGACTTCTTATTTGATCGTGTCGTGACTGATGTGCAGAACACTACCAAAAACTTACAGTATTTACGGTCGCTCCATCCTGGAATATCTCACTTCTCTGTGGCCTGGTTAGAAGGTTTTTACTAGCAGATTATTTGTGCATGTCCAGAAACGCTTAACTCGTAAGCGATAAAGTTGCACTGCAAGGCAAACATCATCACACTGCCGCAGTATCAATTTCGATCGAAGTCTTTATTCGAAAAATGTGAACAGCTTACTCTATATTCCACTCTCAAAAACATTCCAGCATGCTCCTCATCTCTATTGGCAACCCTCCAAAAGCATAGTTTTTGCTGAATGGGAGATGGAATCATCGATGGTGAATGAAGTTGTGACTATATTCCACTAGCAACTCATTCATCATCTCGAGCAGTCGGGATGCGATGACACTTAGTGTACAAATCAGTGGGCAGATGAACAAACGGACGCACATGGTGAACTCTCCGGCAATGATAGCACTGATATTGTGTCATTGATTGGCGTTAGTTCAAAGAACTGTTTATGTTGTTAAAAGTTTATGACGTAAACTGTGGAAGCAGTATCGATCTATTTTGCAATCTGGGCAATACCAAAGCCTGAGATGTATAGGAGCCGACACAGAGGATCTTGAAGATTTATGAAACTTCTGCACATTTTCTTCCCTAAGACCGCCGACCTATTAGACATGACGCCATCAGGACCAGTCAACAACGTAGTTGAGGAATTGATGACGATCTGAAGGCCTATGCAAGGTGGAACCAGACGAGATCAAATGATAAGTCACTTTTAAGCCTCTGAGCTATTTAAGAAAGCAGCGTGTTCATGAATGGAGTCACGTGGAATGAACTACACTTGAAATGTGATTGTGCGGCATCTCTTACGAGCGAACCTTTTATGGCATATCTGGATCGCAGCAAAGACACCCTTGGCAATAAATTTGTCATACTATACATGAAACTGCCTAGCCCAAAGGTCTTCAATGTTTGGGAACGACGCATTTAAGAACCGTCGGATTCTTCCTTCGTTAGTTGTTCGCCGCCGTCGAATTCTAATGATGATGCACACCGTTGTTTCAAGCTTAGTTGGAATTAGTCGCTATTTCAATTATTATTTCTTAGATCGCAACTTTCAGCGCACATAATAAATAATACTCATAGATAACATAATGCTCATGTTTCGAGAAAGATCGGCTCATGGTGCAGTTCTGTGCCGTGACACTTTAGAGAATAGATCTGTGAATACGGTAATTTAATGAAAATATACAAGCCTTAAACAGCATGTCACACTCCCATCGAGGACCGCCATCGGCCTAAGGCCCAATTTGCTCAGTCTCCTCTACTCTCCTGACCCGCCCTTTAGGTTAACATGTAGACTTATTGGCACACGTATCGACTAATTGCAGTAATAAGATATTTGCTGCTTACTGAAGTAGTTATCTGCATGTAGTGTTGGTACATGAACAGAAATCAGGATTTCGCCCTTACGACTGCAACTTTTAATTCACCGAACTGCAGCTACAACGATGCATCTTTTGTAACGAGCCGCTTCTCGCTGAACAAATCCGCAAAGAAGTCCCACAAAATGACTCGATAAATCTCAAAACCCCTCTTTAAATCTTCAACCATACCTGCCATAATTTTTATCGGAACTTGGTCGTCAAATCGCTGCTACATATTTCGACCGACTCATAATGCATAATACCATTATGATTTTTGCTCAGTTCGTATTCGAAATGAAATGGCTCAACTATACTCTCGCCCAGAGCTCCCTGGCTACAGACTTGAAGATGGAATGCTTGAATCCTTGAGAGTTGAATGGCGCAACAACAGTGAATTTCTGCAGGGGAATAACCAATGATTTGTTCTTGCACATGGCATCAGGCACTATTAAAAATTACGGCGGGTTGCTCATAGAACTAGTCAGAGATCCACTGCAAACGCCACTTTAAATGATTTTTATTCCCTCTCTGAAGTGAAGCAAGCGGCTTCTTCTTACTGTTATCCTGTCACTTCATGTGGCGAGATCGAGTCTCTACCGTTCTCGTACACCCTTCTCACCGAAAAAAAAATTACAAACATTTGCAAACCGTCCATGTTATAATGCCTCGAAGTGTTGACATCCTCACTACCTGTTTTCACCTTGCAAGCTTCCAAGACAATTTCATAAACGCCACTGGGCACCGACATTTCGAACTCCATCAGAGTTTCGATCGCAACAGCTTAATCTTGCTTGTGATGCAGCCATTTCATCATAGGCTGAACGAAGATTACCTCAGGAATAGGAATGCTGCCATATACGGAAATGTAAAGCATAGATAGCTAGAGAGATCCGCCCTAGCAAAATGGAGGGATTAAGCCGTCAATGAAGGAAGTTTACGGAAAAAAAAACATCGAACTTCCACGAAGACCCAATGCATGCAAGCTAGGTTGGCATGATACGCATATTTTTAGGTCGTCCTACCGGGCTAAATGGTTGCAATAATTACGGAGAACAATAGCATTATGCATAGATATGCGTTCAGGGGAAGTCCATTTGTTGGAATTGCACTTGTATTATAAACTTCAGAAAATTTGTTGAGAGTGTGATAAACGCGTGGATCATCATAGACTTAATGCAGAGTTGGAAAATGTGCACGGCAAAAATGAATGCATGGTCATTTCCAGCGTAAAGCGCTTCTAGCGATGCTTCTGCACTCAGCGTTGCAACTCCATCTTGCAGGGTGCAAAGTCGTTCGGTGCCATACAATTCTCAGCATTTCGTTTATCTTTGAAAGCGAGCGAGCCATCATGTGGAGATAACAAAGAAGGGAACAGGTGATACTGCTGCAAAAAGAATTCACTTAAAGTACGATAATTTTATGTTAGCCGCAACAACTCTGTGAAGCAGCACCGTTCAAACACATAGGAAATGAACTTTTTCTCATCGTTATGAAGCAGTATGTGGGCAAATGCATCTATATGTGATTCTCGATGAATGTAAGGATGCGACAATCCTTTTGATTAAAGCAGTTGGATGTAAGGAGCAGGACAACATATGTGCATAGCGCGAATGAGCTCACGAGAAGAATAACGATTATCGTGACACCACAGCAACGAAATGCCGATGAAGCGCCATCACCTTGCTTATATGTTTCTGAAAGTAAATTAATTAAGTCTGCGCGATACGGTATGACGACGGATGATAAATGGGAAAAGCGTTGTCAAGCGAATGTAAAACTCGGCAAGAGGAAATGGTACTCTATCTCTGTTCCTCACAGCAATATCTCGTTCATCATGAACAGTCAGTTGCCACCATAAGTTTCCTTGGAGATCGCTCCAATTTGAGCGTTCATTCTCTCAAAACTTCAATTGTGTGTAACGCATTATCGCACCCGTTTCATGCTGATCAAACTGAGCTGGAGAGTCGGTGTTGTTGACTTGCCTTTGCTTGATACTACCCAACGAGGGAAGGGTAATGACTGTGATGCCACCGGGAGTGTGGGTTTATAGCAGGAATAACTAAAAGTCCATCAGCATAAATTATAAGAGAAAAGGACTGATCTTTGAAGGTGAATGAAATTCTTCTACATCAATCGGAGTGGTAGATGATGCCCAAAAAATCCCATCCCAGTGACGCGTCCAGGAAGGTGAGTTGCAAAATTTGCCCGTCCACGCTCACAGCATATACTTGTGCGTACATAAACATATGTTAGACGACACCGATCAATGTAGTCGATGTTACTGGCGAATGGCTCAGTCAGCAGCAAAGCAACACGATTTACTGGGCATATTCTATGAAGCTAGTTCCCTGGCCACTCAGCAAGCCATTCTTCAATACTTTGCAACAATAAGATGAAGTTTGTCGCACTTCAAATCTTTCCGATGAGGGTTGCCCAAGATGAGCCTAAAACGCAACAGGATGTACGTAGCAATATAGTGCTGCAAAATTGTGCACCCGCAAGTGATAGAGTCACCGACAAACGCGACAAGATGTGCTTCGACGGTCTCTAAGAGGGAACTTTTCAATTTTTCAAAAACTATGTTTTTGCAATTGACTAGTGGGAAGATCGCACCAAAATAGTCTTTATCGTGGCGAATCAGGTCGCAGTCACCTACTAGTTAAAACTGCGGAGGGACATCTTTTATTTTTGGATGAAAATATGAAGGGCATCCAGAGAGATTAATCCTACTTTTGATAATAACCGTTTTATGCCGCTTTTCCTTTTTTTTCTTGTCTTCTTCGGTTTCCTGTTCCTCCGTTGTTGCATCATCTGCTTTATTCGGCTTTTTCATCGAACTTTTGGACGATCTTTTGGATCCAGCCGACTTCTCTTGAGCTTGTTCAGGAGGAGCCGAAGAAGAGGGATTATTTGATGGTGGAGCAGGTGGAGGAGGTGGAACGGGTGGAGGAGGAGTGAAGAGTTTTGGTGGTTCCACCGGATCTGCAAATTTCACTCGTACTGTCATCAAGCTCGACTCTTGCTTTTTTTTAAAATTTGAATGAAATAGTGGAAAACATCAAAATCCAATGAATGCCAGATTCCATAGGTGGAATTCAAACTATTTTGCAAGAAAAGCACAATGAATACGAAAGTGCAGTGGACAGCGAAGCGGCGGATTACCGCAATCTCCAACTTGAACGCTGTGGATTTCCGGCCTCGGTCCCGGATAGCATTGATCCCCGGATGGCATATTAATAATGCAGAGTTGCGGTGTTGGAGCTTCCAGCACTGACTATGAGGTCGCATTGGTATTTGAAGGGAAGCGATCTTAGCAGGATGAAGTGTTCACATGGATTTGGAAATGAGAGTGTTCTTCAGCGTTAATGTGATTGAAATTCCAAGTAATTCTTGTTCATCTCTAACGGTCAGGCATTGTGAGTTGATCAAAGCGAACTTAAAGAATTTGAGCTATTTGATCTCTAACTGCGATCTGCTGCATTCCTATTATTCACTCCTCCAAGGAAATGACAGAAATCGCTATAGTGTTTCATTGCCTCCAGGCTACAGTTCATAAAAAGAGGCGAAACAATGAAATAGCAGTTGAAATGTTGAACTGTTTCGTTTAACCCCATCGTGCAACATCTTCGATCGAACGATCTACCAAGGAAAATTGCTCCCTCTTTATCAGAACGCAGATTTCTCGATTCAACCGACGATTTCACGATCGTATAAATCACGAACTCGGTTATTTCTACATTAAAAATAAACCTCTCATTAAATGAACCTGCTATTCGCACAGTGCATTGCCTGCTGTGCCGTTGTGTACGACAACGTTATTTTCGCTTCAAAAGTATGTTTTCGTTTCAGCGGCTGTGGTTCCCAACGATAAATTACCGTTCAACTCGAATGACATCGCAAACGTGCTAGCTCCACTCCCATCCCAACCTGCTGCTCACAATCGAGTCGAAAATCAATGCTGATGAAAATGAATGAGCTGATCTCTGCCGTTATTTTATTGATTCACATGATATCATCTAATACTAATGTTCGACAATTGAACAAGTAATGCACACCTAAAAATGGTGTCTTTATTCAGGTGCTACATGAATTCTGAAAGCAGGGTTTAAGCTGAGGGCAGGAGAGGGAAGGGGAAGGTTTTTAATGGTTGCTGGAGCAACCGAGCGGAACAGTAATCCGGAGTTGAGCCAGAAAGCTGAAAGCTTAATGCATAGGTCAACATGCTATTCGTGACTTCCGTATCGTCGCTCTCAAGAATCATCTTGAATTTTCTTTGCACAATCCATTTTCAGCCGCTGTTTCAATGTGAATATGTTCGTTTTGAGGATAATTGGTCCGCAGTCGTCGTTGAAGACCCTCCACCAACGCCTTCCGCTCAAATGTGCGCTTTCCAGAACTCAATGCAGCTCTTCGTTCCATTGTTTAATTCTCTTGTTCAATTCAAGAAGCCGTCAATGATCTCATTTCGCTTATGATCTCATAAATTTCTGTTCAGTCAGAAATAAGCTAGGTGATTTCGGCTTCCATGTTGAGCACCATAGACTCAAAGTGATCAACATCGTCGAGATGTAAACTGACAACTATAAGTGTCCAGCAACCGAAGTCACAGCGTAGACGCATTTGATATTGACTAATTATTGTGGAGTTGTATTTTCTTATCATTTTAGTCGCAGATCATTCTCATCTCTTTAACGTTGACTGAAGATCCAAAACCATTGCTTTTCTACTTTTGCTGGACTCACCTTCGGCTCATCTAAATAACGGGCACTTGATGAAAACCCCATTCTATCATCACCTCCAATATCAAGACTTTCATTTTAGAGATTTAGGTCATCCAGAGACAATGCGGGCTTTCTTCCAAATCTGGATGTGTGGAAAAGGATATTTTGAGGCGAAAAGATTTAGGTCATAAATTTCTTTAACATAAGCTCTGAATCAATAAGAACAGATGACCTTGATGGCTCCACTGCGGACATAATACTGAGCTATAATTCTGGAACCACTAGAAAATAGGAGCCCCGAATGGGCACTTTCACCATCGGTTCCTAATTCGGTATCTTGTCCACCTCTTTCTAAAAGGAAGCAGGGTGGAAGCAGGGTCAACTTTGAAGCGAGCTTCAATTCCCTCAAATTCAATTGTGGTGCAGCAGGCCACATGATAGCCTCCATTAACCAATGTAGTTTATTGTTGAGTTCACCCGAGCGCAGTATCTTCTTAAACATGCTGCAGAAAACCATCGATGCTGCGACCGTCGTAGTGTTTATTGCCAAAGCAGGAGTTATCAGAAGGAAATCGGAAAGGCCGATAGCACCGTTACACATTTCTAGAGGCCTGTTGAACTGATAGGTAAGAGTCGATGCAGCGAACATAATGGTAAATCCATTTAGCTGCAGTGTTCACTATGAAGACCACCTATCTAATCAAGTTTCCAACGAATAGCTTTCATAACGGAAACTCAATTCCGACGGCGACATTGATCAACATTTGACTACGTGGGTGATGTTATCATCGGTGACGCCTGAAGTAAGCACTTCTTATGACACTCTACTGTGTCCACGCGTAATGTTGACAGCGTTCTCATCCACTCAGATTTCCTGCTCTTATGCGACTCGATTTTTCAATACCGTGCCGGTAACGCACTCTTGACGTACATGAGGAATTAAAGCCTCTTTTAAACAAAACCAGTCTCACCCGAACGTATTTCATAAGTCTGTCTCGAAGAAACTCCAGCGGCAATTTCTGAGAGGACAGTTGGATTATGAGGACGTATGGCGATTGATATTTCGTGATTTTATTTCAGATGCGATCGCCTGATGCACCAAATAGCTGGTTGGAATACCGGTCTATTTAGTAATTTCGTCTATCGTTCATCACTGTCCCGATTCGATCAGGGACCAATCGATAAAAAGTTTCTCTGACGCACCCTCCAGATAACCTATTTCGCTCACTTGCGCAGAGCTAAAGATTCGAAAAAGCTTAAAGTGCGTGGGCGTGCAAGTGTATTTTAGAGAGAGCCAATTATTTTCGCAATACCGATACTTCCTCCTCAACAAAAGATCAGCAATGGCAGCGATCCTTCTCGGAATTGTTCAAGGTCGGCTTTCTAAGATGGAGGATTTCGACTACATTGATTGGTTTTAGTTCTGTTCGGACGTCCAGGTTTCTTCTTAAACTGCATCTATTCTTCATAAAAAGGATCCTTATTCCAGCGCATTTCTCATTTCTCGCCGCGTCGATCATTATCAATGCGTGAGCACACTCCTACGTGCGGATGGGTGGTAATCGGCAGTAAGGTTGCGGAAAGGCCTGTTCATGATCTTTCTAATTTCAATTCACTTACCTAACGCTTGATTGAGAATGTTCGATTTTGGCGCACGCTGTTCCATGCCTCACCCATACCGATAAACTCAAGGATAATTCCGATTTTGGCGAGCACTCTTTCCAAAAGTTGTCGTTATCTTTAGTCTCATAGAGGAAAACTGCGTCTCATTTAGTGGAATCAGTTCAGGAAACACATTCTCGATTGCATCATCGCGTTTCGTCAAAGATTTCTGTGATAAGCGAGTGAAAGCGTCGACTTCTATGATCATAATTGCAGATAAAACACTACAAAAACATATACAAAAATTTCTTTTGCTTTGCAATCAGTTTCATTCGATGGTATTCACAACTGATCGTGATCGCAACACGCACTGTGAAATTGATCGAGAATATTGGAACGTCGTTCATGCCTTCGTGTAATGACAAATAATGTCAATAGAGCATTCATTCATTATTGCCTCTGTAGCACTGTAAACACATTAGGCATACTACTGCGTCGTTCGCACTGCACAAGTTTAAATATGCGGATTTTATTTTGAGCATTTATGGTGAGCGCGTGGGATATATCGTTATTCGTTTCGTGAAACGTTTGCAACCTCTTGCATTTGTTTATCTAATGCACTTAAATGTGTGATCAAGAGGTACTTTCGATCTCTGTGTTGAGTAGAACCTTCGATACATCAGATTCCATGCGCTGCACAAGTTTAAATATGCGGATCTTTCGAGGATGGGCGTCCATGCCATAATGAACGCCCATCCTCGAAAGGCTCGTCTCATTCTCACTCGAAACAGTGTTTCAAACCTCATGTCAAAGAATAATGACTGCGTTCTCCGATCACTATTGTGAGTGTCGGTTTATTGCGTGTGTTGCCCTGCCTTTTACCAATGTATTCAATACACGCTTTCCTATCATTTCATCTTTTCTCACTTCTACTGTCGCGCCATCTATTGATCCTGCATCCTTTCCATTTAGTGCCTCCTTGTCCCCTTGGGTGAGCTTCATATTCGTAGTTACTTGTATGCGCTAGGTGACGTTGAGCTGTTAGCAACGTTTCTTTTTCTACCTCCCGCCAAACCCTGCCGGAATAGCTGAGTATTTCAGGTTCCCGAGTCTTTGGCAAGGAATTCAAACTTGTTCGGCCTCTGGCTATAAAGCCAGACCTTTGCGATGCGTATCAAGCCTCTATCAAAGTCATCGACTAGAACTTCGCTCCATGCTGCAACATGTGCTGTGCTCGTTGAAGAAAAGTTGGCGCTCATTTCATATTCTTCGTGATGACCCGACTTCCTTCTTAGAGCCAATAGTTCACAAATAAAGGAGAAATCGGAATGCGCTGATGTAGACTTTAAAGTTTTCAGAATTTTCGTCCCTTGCCCGATGACCGACCAGGCCGCGAAACAGTCCAGCAGTACAAATCGCCGTGATTGTTTTTGCACAAAATCTAAAACGGGCGTTTAATTTGAAGGTAGCGACTGCCTTTGGAGCAGAGGGAAGTGATGACGTCTTGTATCCTAGAAAGTATGGAGAATTGGATTCGTAGGAAATACCGGAAATCCCTGCCCGAGTGCTGTGGGCACAAAATATTATACGAGCCTGATCTTAGTTTTTGAACAACGTTCGAGCATCCTGGAACATCCAAGAACTGAAAGAGATAGCACAGAAATAATGAGGAACCGCTATACGATGTCCTTAAATTATGAAACTATGGAAGGAAGCCTACTTTCGATGCAATGGTTCTTAGACACCGATGTATAGCTGCCTCTGCTTTGTAGACATTTTAAAGCGAAGCACTCAAAGTTTCGCAGAGTGAGAGGGTCTTACAGGAGTGTTTTTAGGAAATTCAAGCCACTTCGAAGCACAGCACCGCCAAAACTGGAGCTTTCTGCCAGCATCAGGAGGTTGGATTTGTACACAATATTCGAGCTGGCAATTTACCAGAACTTGAAATCACCATTAAAACTTAAATAGTCGACCAATATCGATCCCTCCGCGTTCACGAAACCTCTACTGCAGCTCAAGGATCTTCGTCATTTAACAGTGACCAGCATCTCTTTCCATCATTTTACAAGATGAAATAATTGAACCATTACTTACCATCATTTGGGGGCCCAATCGCTTCATAATCATCACCCATCTCAGCTTTCCCTCGTCAGCTCCAACACAACTGCCCAACGGTTCGTGATAACGAAACAATGCCAGTCCCATCGAACACTATCTCGCATCTAAATAATAAACGCTCGATGCTCTTCAATGTCACCTATACTCATGTTTCATTCACGTCACTCAGCAACTTTATTCCGCACATCGTTATCCTGACGGCCGATTTTTCATGCGGCTTAGTTTATGGCCAACTAACAAAAGAATTTGCATACTAGCAAGGCTCATATCAGTCACCTGTTCACATGAAATGCTTTGCTGCCCAAAAGACTCGACGAACCTAACGGGCAAACTTGTGAGCATCGCATAATTGCGTAAATGCGCCGATGCGAACTTGTCGACTGACGTTTTCGTCGAGTGGCACTCTTACCGTTGGGATTTAAAGGTAACGTTGAGGAGACTGTGCTTTTCAACACGGTAAGCTGTGAGATATATCGTGCGACATTTCTCGATTATTTAAGAAATAAAAGAGCTGTCTTGAATGACGTGCTCTGCATGAATAGGCGAAAAATTTTAAAGACTTAAAAAATTGGAGCCCTTCTAAAATGAACCCTTTCTACTTTAACTGTCGACCTTTGGATAAGATAATTGCTGTTTAGAAATACTCAACAAGAACAGTAAAAACATTAGCTTTATGTGCAGATATTCGTATATTTAATATCCATTCTTTTCTTAAAGACTAAAGCAATCCTGCTCAGTATTACACTTCTTCATCTTTTCTTTAAGATTTTCATCCTTGCATCTTTCGCTTAAGAAAACTCAATGAAGTTCCCACTTTCTCCTCACACATCAAGTGATTTCCTAAACGCATTAGCGCATACGAACGGTTCGCAAACAATGCTGATCAATATCAACGCTTGCTTAACCGAGTTCGTTGCCTTTGCTTTGTTGAAAAAGCATCTTATGTAATTCACTGATTTCTGTTTCGTAAGCACCACATCTCCCGTATGAATTTTCATCATAAATTTTCTTTATGATTGGTTAGGATGTGCTTGATAGTCATCGACAGAACTACTAAAGATTTCGGAGAAAAAAGTCCTGTATTATTCTTTTTGGAAACTTGTATCACATTTAGAACGAATTGTATGTCACGAACTTTGCCACATGTAAGTTTTACAAGTTGTCTTAAAGGCTGTGGAACCCAATCGTGAAATAAAATCGTCGAGGAGTATTTTATTGTCTGAATCGGCCTTCGTCACTTTTTTCGAATTCGTCACAAGTGCGGCTATAAATGAGGGCTGAAAGTTATTCGATGTGCAATATTGGCGTTCGCAATTTGACCTTCTTTAAGGTTGTAAAATTATGGATCACTCATTAGCCTTATCTGCATCTTTTTGCGATTGGAACTGTGCTCTTCAATATTTTCAGTTGGCTTATGAATATCATAGAATGGGCACTAACATTATATATATATATATATATATATATATCTGTC
>JAARMF010000316.1:33470-52722 GCA_022844705.1 Toxascaris leonina
ATATATATATATATATATAATTGAAAAGATATCAGAACTTTCAGTCCAGATTTACGTAAATACGATTCGACTGAAAAATCTAACTGCTCTTTTGAACGGATTGGCAAATTTCGAACTCAATGCACTATGTGAATATCTCTTTCTGCTACCCATTATCGACGTTTCATCCCAAACTCTGTGGTTTGAATATATGTGTTGGTTCGTTTTCTTAGGTCCAATTTATTCATTGCTATTATGCGCTTTACTGTTCACGTGTATATCAAGGTTCTTTTTGATAACGCTTTGCACTGATTGTACAATGGCCTCCGCCCCATACTTGGATCCAAACTACAAATAGCAAACATGCATGAGAAACGATGCCTAAAACATTGGGAACATTGAAAAGAAGCAAAGTTCGGTATGAAAGTTCCGCTAAAACACAAAGATCAATTAAGTGCACCTGATATGTGAATGTTGTTGCATGGATAAGAAAGCACGTCAGTTCAGTTCATTTCAGGTGCAAGCTGAGATGAGTGTGAAGCAGTATTCAGTCGATGGGGGGAAATTTGAAGAGTTTTAAGTAAGCAGAAAGGGAATTCTGAAGAGAGAAGAGCTGAAGAACCACAGAAGCTTTCGAATTGAATGCGTCGAGTACAGAGGTAAACATTGTAGCAAATGCTTTTAAATGAATGCTCTGCAATTGTTCGCTTCTTTTTCGTTCACAAATAGCTCTTCAAGGGCAGAACTCTTGTTTATGATGAATGCATTGTTGGCATAATTTTATAAACAACTCTCAGAAAGTGTTCACATTTCTGATTTCCAACACCAACCCTCCTTCTCCTGTTCCTACTCGGATGAAATTCTTTTCCTCCTTTACGCAAATCCCATCGATGGCTTTCACATTTTAAACAGTGGTAATGAATTAAACGTCCAATTCGTCTCTTAACAATTCAACGAGATAATCGGCAACTGCCAATTGAATTTTCTTACCACTAGTAGCTCCTCAGCATCACAGAGTCGAATGTGTATGCCTCAACTGGGATCGCTGCGCTAGCATAAAACTTATGGTTGCAATTTTTCCGTAGATTTGGTAGGTTTGGTGAATTTGGAGGTTTCACATCGCTAACTTGAATCTACCGTAGACAGATTACAGTCAAGCCATCGTGGTAGCATAGTTGTAATCTGCGCCTCTATGACCTATGACCCGGAGGCAAAGTGCTAAATAATTAGATTGGTGGTCATTGTAATTTCTTGAGGGGATTCACTTGTATTATGATGAGATTGAATCGATTGCATCTAGTAGTTCATCTTAGAGAAGCTTAATTTGCACCCATTTTACTCTCTTTTTGTAATACCCAACCTCTTTTTTGAGGTGCATTACGATGACTTCAATCTGTGCACGTCTGTCTTTCTCTCTAGTGGACTGGACCTCTGAGATACTAAAAGTTGACTTACCAAGTCATGTGATGTAAAGTATCATAGATTGTCCTCATATCTATATTTTACACTGGTTCTGATGAATACTAAATGAATACTTGATACTTAAAAATATTTTTTCGTTGGTGGTGTTTATAGGGCTGGTTAGTTAGGTCAGAATACTACAAAAGCGCTCATCATGATAGCTTTTGTGACGTACTTCCTTTTCAAGTTCAAGTTTGGAGTTCCGCGCATCTGAAAAGTAAAATTGAGTTTCCATAAGTTAGGAAATGACTGAGGTTTTTGCAGATTTTTTTATCGTGTTTTAAAATCAACACCTCTTTTCGATTTGTTATCTTAGTCGATTTTGTTAACGAATTGTCAACTCATTGCCTATCAAAGAGTTTCATTCACCAACAAATCTCGTTCAATGAGACTAGATCACAAAGAAGAGATAGTATCTTCCCTGCCGCACGTGAAGTTTATTGCCTTAGCTGCGAGCTGATCTGAATTGAAAGTGACCCAGTCCCTTCCTCTTGTGTACGAACCCTTCCTTTTCAATAGTTGGCGTTCTTTAGAGTTGTAAATTCCTTAATTGCATTCTTTTCAAATGTTTATTCCTCTTCCACACTATAAAACATCGCAGAGTTGGAGCTCATATAGGCTTAGAACTATAAACTCGAATAATAGAAGGCCGAAACGATGTGCAAATGAATGCTATATGCGACCGTTGGCATATGCTTTGATATGTGAATAATGGAATTGGCGGCCAATAAACGAAAGCTTGTTGTAAGGCAGTACCCACATTAGTGATTATTTTTGCATCGCACAGCTGTTATACTGATGCAAACATATATTTGTAGAAGTACGATTCTTTTGAAAACACTTTGCCGTTTCTGTTAATGAATAGGGAAATTTGCATGAAAAGATTGTAAGCGTCTTGCAAACAATCAACAGAATGGAAAGCAACAAATACCACCCGAATCTGTCTGTTTGTCAAAGGGCAAAGTCGTGGCGGCCTGTGAGACTCGGAAGGGCATATGCGTCTTTTTTTCTTGCTCGCAAGATTGTGGTTCGTTGATAGGGCTGATAAGTATATGTCCTTTATCAGTGCAGTGGGTGGCTGTCTGCTTGATGGGACAAAATTTCGAGTCACTTTTGCAATATTTCGATTCCAAAATTGCACTTTTAGAAGCTGAGAACTTGAAGGCGAAAGTGGCTTGAGGGAGCACTTCATGAGAGTAATTTAATATTTCAAGTGCAATAATTGCTATTGATATTATTTTCCATTTCTTATGTGGCTTTTTGTCTAAGAATGAAAATGTAAGGAAATGATTTGATAGATGCCCAAAATCACTCTATTATCTCATCCTATCTGAAGGTAAAAGGCGAAAGTATGCAGAACAGTCTGTCAGCACTTCCGCTTATTTGGTTTTTTGCACTTCGTATTATGATCTTAAAGTATGGTGTATGAATCCTAGCTAGCGCCATTTGTTTTCATCGGCAAGCTTTAGCTTACTTTATAAAGCAAATGGGAGGAAAAAATGTTGAGAGAGACATATTCACGAGCGATTGCTTCATAGGTGGTAAGAAGAGTCTTTCGGCTTCCCTCAAAAAACTAGCATTGCCTTTGTTTGCACCATTTTGGCGGGAGTATTTTATTGCTGTTACTTAATGTGAAACTATTTGAAGTATCGACACTCAAAACATCCCTCAGTTTTCTCAAAGTTCTCGAAAGCATCGGCACATGACGCTTAAAAAACCCACCTCAAGCATTAACGGTGGGAAGGGGGTGCGGACTGCTCGCCGTCACATCCAAGTTTTTCGTAATATCACTCTTTCTCACCACTCCACATTTTGTTTACATTTTACCATGCAACGTCCCATCCAAACGTCAGAGAACAGGAACCAGAAAAAATCTGAAGTTCCGATTGGTAGCACGTCAATATTATTAACTCTTCTTCCACTAAATATCCAGAGAGCAAGACTCGAGATTCTCCATGTTCTCAATAATGCGATATTTTTTCTCTATCTCTTTACTGGGTGTTCCTGAGGGATGTTTTGATTGTTTGACTGCGGCAGAGAATACTGCGTCCACATATAGAAGTTGTATCAGTAAATGCCTCTGTGAATTTACGTAAGTGGTTGGATTCTAACGATGCCAATCACGTGATGTCGCATTGACGCGGTGCACTGCAGACTCGTCTTGTTCATTGTCGTGCCTGCTGCCTCTGATCCTCATTTTCCACAACGCACACTGTATGCAGCGCGCATGCTCAGCGTTCGCCGTTTTCTCTCAGTGAATAATCATTTTTCTCTGTGAATGTCTTAGAAGGTCTATGAAATTGTTCAAGTAGAATTTGGCCGTATTTGATGTTTGCTTTACAAATGTGGAAAAGGGAAGAGATGCCTCACCTTATCAGAGGAAGTTGGGAGCCTCCTATATTATCGGAAGAGTGGGAAGAGCTTATCATCATATCACAGACAGAGGAGCTTATCAAAGTTAAATTGTGATCCTGTTTTCGTTGATATTTAAAATGCTTTAAGATCACAATATTGTTATAAAAACTGCCAATTTCACATAGCGCATTTTGTAAAATGAAGGCAAGTTTTTGCACAACGGTGTACAAGGCGGCTATGTGATGAATGACATATCAAGGAAATAACCAGTTTCTAATCACTTTCGCTCTAAAATCACTGATCAAACTTCATTTGCAACCAAGCCTGATTCAAAATCATTTGCAACCTTCTAAGATTCCCGACAAGTTATGTCAGAATTTTGCTTCGAGAGTAAAGCGACTAGCAACAGCTTAGGTTATTAGGCATTAACGAATGCCCACTTTGTGTAGAGATTTTCTGCTCTCTTTGTTGCCTTTTATCCAAATCGTTGCATTATTGTTTCCAAAAACAACCATCGGAGGGAATTTTCAATAACAATTGTTCTATCATAAATTAATAGCGAGATTGAATTCATTCAGTTTTGGGATATATTACTTTTAACCAATATTTTCTTAATTTCTATTCCGATATTGTAGAGCTTTGATGAGATGATTTCAGTGAACTTTCATGTACGTCTAAATAGAATTTTCATACTTCAGAATGCATCGGAGTGAACTGAAACTTTTTCTGATATGTTGCTCACTTGCACTATCATGCAATTTCCAATATGGATTTTCGTCGACCTATTTCAATACACCTGTGGCTTCATTTAAAGTATACTTAAATGAGTCAATTACATCGCAAGGATTTACATTCACTGAGGGTACATATGAGTGGATGTGGAATCTCTTGCTCAATGTCTGGTTCATTGGTTTCTTTTTTGGTATTTGGATTTCGCCAATTCTCAACGACAGGTATGGACGCAAAGGTGAGTCTCAAAAGCTTTTCGGTTTTATCCGTCCTTGCTTTTTGCGGTGTATGCAACGAAATAATAACTCACGATTAAATGCCAATGACCGTGTGGAGAGAAACAGGATAATGTTGGGCTGAAACGAATTATGAACATCGCACATTCTTTCTTTGTCCCACTGGTGCAATTCATTTGCCGACTTCTTGTCTTTTTCCTTCACCACAGCAGTAGGCTCGAAGAAAACCATCAAAGTTCTGAAGAGTTTATTGCGACGGAGTTGCTAATGCCGTATTCTTGCAATAAACTTCTCATCGTTTCTCCTTACCATTCCGAATTTTAAAACATAGAATCCTCTGATTTGGTCTTCATATCACTTTTTGGGCTAACATTATCCCTTCGCCGTTCTTTTCGCACCCTACCGTTCGAAATGTCAGATGCAATAAACCAGTGGTATATGAAGAGTGAAGCACACAGATGTCATTAGACAATGCTTTCAGTGCAGGCTGGATGTACAGCTACAGAAATCAGGGACCTCAAGAATTGTTACGATTATGAAAATCACGAGCCTTAAGAATTGGCACTTTTGGTTGCAAGTGCAAAACTATTCTGACACCTGTTGGCTAAACTAAGACGAGAATTCACAAAGAAATCATTCTCGAATGACAGATTTGCACTGCAACCTCTTCCTTTAGTGTTCTTGGTCCTAGTTTTGCTATCTTTCTATACAAATTTCTGAAATTTGCTGCACTTTCGAACGTTTTCTTTGAATTGGTGTTTCGCTCCCCGGTGGAAACTTTTCCAACTTGTTCATGTGAACATTTTTCGTTCTGGTTGGTAGCGAACTGCAGGAACAGAGCTCAATGAATGCTGAGCTCATTGGTTGTTATCGGCTTCTAGTCTATAGTATCTTTCGACTGTTTTCTGTATGAGGTAACGACCTGAATAATAAATATGTATTTTGCAATATTTATTTATTTATTTATTTATTTATTTATTCCGTCATCACGGGACAAAAGGCAATTGTTTGCCTTTATGTCGCATCAAAACCTTCAACGACAACGTTGGGTGTGCAAGTTGAGCAGTTGAGTCGCATGGTATCTCATCGATCTCTGCCCCATATTAGTTTCGTAAATTTTACACATATAGCTCTTTCTTCTAGTGCGACCATGGATTGCTACAGTGACTAAGCTGTTAAGGAATGAGCTTGACTTTGCGCCCTTCATCTGCTTTACCAGTTTCTGAAACTCAATATTTGCAAGGTGATTGATTTCACTCCAGTAGTATTTCGTCTTGAGGTCCTCGATTCTCTCGTATTTTTTCCTCTAGTGGATTATGCGGATGCCATGATTTAGTGCTCGCTGAATAATTAATTAGTCTTTTTAATGTACATCATTATACACATCAATCGCACCACTTAGCTGCTCCGCATCCCTACTCATCAAATTGTATTGTAAATCTTCAGCGCCTGTGCAATGCAGAAAGAACGAGCGAGACACCTGCTGCACTAGAAAGAAATAGTGAAGCACTGAAATAGAAGATTCCGCAACCAAATCTCCCTACAATTTTCTTTGAACTTGAATAGGGAAGGAGAGCTCATTTTTGAGAATTTTTGAGCTTTTTTTTGACAAATTTCTTGTGGATATTTACAATTTTCCTATTTCGGAGAAGTTAGGTAATTTTTTTCGTCAGTTTGTTTTTTCCTGTTAATTTCACAGTCAATTTCTTTTTCCTTCAAGAAGTCAAACAACTACCTACAAGTACCCTCACCCTTCCCTTGCCCCCCCCCCCCCCCCCCCTCCCTCCATCCACTATTCCCCAGTTGACTGCATTCATCGTATTGAGCCAACAATCTTTCCTCATCATGAAATATTCCATTTGCTAATGAGGCGCTCAAAAGGGCTGATTATGTAAGAGGTGATTTTTAATCTAGAAACCGCACCTAATTTGTCATTCCAGTCAGGCACACAATCGCTGCCAAATAATTATTCCAAAGAAATAGCCATTAAATATATTGACGAAATTTCAGTTGGCTTTATCTCCGGAACGAGTTTCAGTTTATTCGCCTCAATTCTTCGATTTTTGGGAATCATGCTCAAAATTCCGCAATTACTCTTCGTTGGTCGGATTATAGTATCGATCACGGCGGCTGTTATGTATCAGTCTCTTATACTCTATATTCAGGTAATATTTGTATGATTTCGGCATAGTTGTTATGTTGAACAGGCGATGATCCGAAATGCTGATTATTCGTCAACGAAAAATGCATTGCAACTTTTTTAAATGAGGAACCTGAAAATATGAATTTCAAGGTTTGAAAGCCGAGTATCACGAAGGCAGAGAGTGGCTCTTTTGAACGATTAGGAAATGTTGGCTCAAAATAATATTTTTCAAAAGTGTTTTTTTGCCATAAACAGGCGATGGAGAGAAGATTCACTTCTTATAAGAAAAAAGGAAAACAAACTTCATAAAGAAAGAAAATCCAGAAAAGAAGAGCATCTCTGCAGCCGTTGTTTTTCGTGCTATCATTTTCTATACATTTGCCTACGCAGCTGAAGTTTGCTGTATCTTTGAAAGTCATGCGCATATCAGGGTTCAGTTTGCGGGATTTTTATGCACAGAACTTATTTACAACGAGTAGTTTGAGTGATCTTTAGTCACGTGGTTTTCAATATCTATGCAACTTAGCAGGAAATCGCAAACTCGATGTAACAGAAAACAGTAGGAAGATATCAATTTTCAGGCTTTTTTTTTGTAAGGGAGGAGTCTTCAGAAGGATGACATCGTAAAATGCGGTGCAGTTTAAAGTAGGATTTATCACAGATTTCATATGTTTGGGAGATGGCGTGAAAATTGACGTTATCACTATCTTCTAGTCCCCCCTAACAACTAGTAAGAGGGTAAGCAGAAAACTTCCAAATATGGAGAAGGGAAACGAGCAGGAGGCGGACTTAATGAAAACTGAAAAGGTCCATCACCCAATAAATACTTTAGTGCAAAAACTTTTAGCCCGAAGGGGCCGCACACTTTTTCGACCGTATACGGAAGCACTTTCAAAAGCTCAATGTATTTATATGAATATATGAGGTGAAGTGAGTTGGAAAATGAGGTCTGCAAATTAGGTTACTCTGCTCCATTTAATTAATTATTAAATGGCAAATGCAAAAAGCGTTTGCCATTATCCATTTATAAAAGCAAAATGAAACTCTTGCGGAGGTTTTAATGTGGAATAACGCCATAATTGACAGGAATGTTCGCCGACCCACCTGCGTGGAATGATGAGCTTCACAAGTGAGATGTCTTACGCCTCTATGTGTGTTCTTGGCCTCGCTTTAGGCACTGACCAAATTTTCGGACTTAAGCTAAAATATCTACTCGGCTTCCCAATAATTCCATGTAAGCTGGTCTTTTTATATAAATCTGATAACTGTGATTGATACGGCTGGTGCACTTGATATAAAGCTATTATGAATCCAATATATAAATACCTTATTTTATCTTGATACTTTGAACAGCTGCGATTGCATCGATTCCATTGTTATCTTCATCAACTCAGCTGGTGAGTTTTCCATCGGCTGCGTTTTTGGGCTGTTCGCATCCACCCAAAGCTGTACACGCGTCGTAGTGGATCTGCCCCTCTTAACAACGGTCTACTTAGTGATCGTTTGTCATATCTTAGGTATCTTCTAACGATCCGTTTAGTCCATATCTTGTCTTTCCTCCGGGCTACGTGGCCAACCCACTTTTGTTTTCTTTTGTGCATCTTTTCAACGATGTCCTTCACACCGGGTCTAAAACGCAGGGCTACATTCGTGGTGTGTTGCAGTCTGCCGATACCCGCCATGTGCGAGCTGGTATTCCACGTTTGACGTCCATACGGTAGAACTGAGAGAACGGTGGATTTGAAAGGTTCTGCTTTTACGGACAATGTTACATTCGCATCGTTATAGATATCCTTGCGCTTGGTAAAGGCTATCCATCTCTTTTGTCTTTTTCTGCTTAGCTCCGAACCCGAGTTGTTTCTCACTTGCATAGCTTGTTCCAGGTACGGATACTGCTCGACAAACCCGATGCTCTCTTTGCCGAGCTTCACGACAAACTCAAGAGAAAATCCATTTCTCATTCACCCCCTTTTACCGTCGCATATGCGGAAACCAATTTTCTTGGTGTTGTTATTGAGCTCATTTAGCGAATTCTGCAATTTTTTGGGTCGCTTGCAACGAGTTCTACATCGTAGGGAGAACCATCTGCAGTTTTCACCGTCGACTATGAAGCCGCCTATTGTGTCTCTCTTTGTCACGAATCCTTCGACAGCTAATGGAGGGCTTACGGAGAGCAAAGACCTCCTTGTTTTATTTCTCTCTCAATTTTTATGCTTATTAGTTTTCGAAGGGAGTGATTTTCGTGAACGAATCGGCTCGCGAATCTTCCATGAAAAGAAGAACATCTTTATTTGCAATAAAAAAAAGCATGGCACCACATGCCCAACAGAATAACAATACACATGAGCCATAGCATATGCTTAGGTGTATACATTGCACATAACCATGCATTTAAATATCCATAGAGTTTGATGAAAGCAAAGGCCAGGGATCATAAATAACATAATGGACATCTGTTAGTAAAATATAGCCGGCAGGCAGCAGATATTGTCGACAAATCGCATTGCTCAAGGCGTCGCTTAAAGCACGACAATTTACCTGCCATGACTACATCTACGTGGGAAAGAATTCAGATAGGAACAACAGGAAAAGAAAAGAATTGAGCACATCAGTTCGATTTGTTGTCTTTCTTTCAATTTGCAGACGGTGAAGCCTCGCGAGCAATGCAAACTTTGTAGAAGAGAAAATACTCTCGACCGGAATTTCTGAAAAACCTTCGGTGTAGAAACATAAATGTAAGTCGAACTGCGCTCTACGATGCTACAGAGGTTTCAAATCATGAATGCGAAGCCGCTGCTCATAATTGGGCTGGAACGGTCCACGAAGAGCTTTCATAAAAGCTGTCCCAGTAAAGCGCCGTTGAACCCTCTCAATCATTTCAATATCCTTTTTCATAGACAGGGACAAAACTTGAATACAGTATTCTAAGATGGGGCAACAATGAGTAAAGAAGGCTTTCCGATAATTTTCTGCGCAACTGTATTGCACAGCACGCAGAATATAGTTCACGTATACGAGTGTGGACAGAATCCCCTTACCAAAGAGTATTTGGAGTACTGCATTGCTCTTTATGGAGTCGAAGGCTTTCTCAAAGTCCACGAAGATTAGACGGAGCAGCACCCTGTATTCTCTGCATCTTTCTATAAACTCTGTTAGGGCGGAAATGTGATCAACTATAGAAAATCGCATTCAGAAGCCTGCCTCTTCGTGTCTTGTGTTTTCATCGAGGATTTGTTTTTTTCTATTATAGATCACTCTCACGAACACTTTACAGACATGTGATAGCAAACATATCGGGCGATAAATGTTGGTATCCTCATGATTTCCTCTTTTTCGGGTATCAACACTGCCCGCGTCTTTTCCCATTCTGCTGGGATTTTCCCTAATGTAAGGTACCACAAAAACAAAGTACTTAACGCTTTTGTGAGTATTTCGGCACCGATTCGGAATTTTCTGCACGTATTCGGTCAGGTCCTGCAGCCTTGTTTTTCTTCATGGAACTGGCCGCTTTTACTATTCCTCTGAGTGGTGTTTTTGAAACTGTCTAGGTTACAGTTTGATCGGAGGCTTTCACTGGAACAGTCGACGAAAACAGCTTTTCGTAGAATGCTTTACATGTTTTTTCATCCGTTTTCGATCAGTTGTTCTTTCTGCTGCTCTGTCAGCGAATGCGGCAAGGATTTTCTGACGCAGCTGTACCTTCGTGCTTTCTTCAAGCTGGTCTTCTCTTCTACTGCTTTCCATAAGTTCTGCTTCCTCTAAGCGTCCTAGTCTTCGTCAGCTTTCGGACAATTTGCAAAGAAGTTTGTATTCTAGTCTAGTGTCGTCCTTCGCGGTCATTTCCCATCGTTTACGAAGAAGATCAATCGTAGTAACCCGCAGACGGTCCCGAGGCCAATTTACTGCGTTTAGAGCGATGGTAGATTTGCATTTCTCAAGTTCAAGGTGGCCACCATAGTCCGTGTATATATCGCTTTCAGAAGTATCTTATCTCTCAGCTTCCGTTGCTTTCAAGAAGAGGTCTAAGGCAAACTGCTTGGGCCTTTCCTGATAAAATCCTCTTCTTCGAATTCTTTCTCCTTCCAGAAAATCGACTTTAACTTTTGCTGTTAAGAGAGTGAACGGATACGACAGATTCTGATGCCACGGCTACGTCCATGAGCACTCTTCTTCTGTTTGATAGGACGTGATCGATTTCATTTCTCGTCGTATCGTTTGAAGAGCGCCGCTTCCAGCGTCCCCCAAACATTTGAGTAAAGAAAGAATGCATCACATAGAGTTCGGCTGACCCTACGAAACCCGCTAGCCTTCTGTCCCTTCCATTTCTTTTCCCAACCCAGAGTTGCCTGTATATTGCTTCGATCCTTATTCCCAGCTTAGCACTGAAGCCACCGATGATTACCGTGGAGTTCGACTTTCTTCGAATCGCTTCCTCCAATCCATCATAATGTCATTTGAGTTCCTCGTTTTCTGGTGCAGAAATGGCAGTGTAGATTGCGATAACTCCCAGTACGGTCTTTTCATCGATGTCGATAACAAACGAAGAAATAAAAATATAAATACAAGTACAAATAAACTTGGGTGTCATGCAATGGTAAATATGTGACGAGCTTGGATTCCCACAATCTTTTCCACTCTAGGGAATTCAATTTTAGGACTATATTGGTCAATCTTTCTTGTCTAGAATAAGATTTACAAAACACAAGCACCAGAGTGGAACAAATAAACACTAAGAGATACGAATTCTTCTGCTTACCTTTATCAGAATGTGCTTCCAACTTTATTGAATTTCATGAAGTTCATCAACACTTTGTCACTGTGCTCCTCTACGACTGCTTTTCAATTACCTGCGAAGTACCTTCGACATACAAGCTGATTTTCGAAAAGTTCATCTCTCTGAACAAGAAGTTATTGTTCCTTTAAGCAGTTTGCAACTAGACGTATCGGGAAACATGCCAGAGGAGGTGACGCAATAAACGTTTTCCCAATTCTACGTAGCCGTCCAACCATGTGCAATGATTATCAACAGGTAATGAAACCCTTGCAATAACGCATTTTCTCGATCTCGCCGTTTTTCGAAAGTTTAAAATGACTGATCATTTAGATTATGACTCTGCTACTTTCAAGTAATTCGACACCTTCAGCCCTCTCTGCTTGCTCTGAAGTTGATAAATAAGTTTCACAAATGTTTTATATGTTATTCTATGGTTCACGCTATTATTATCGAATTTCTTAACTCCAGGTTCAGTGCTCCCGAAGTGGGATTTGCGGTGGGATGGGTAGATGTGTAAATGTAGAAGGCGTGACGCCGCCGCAATGCTTTGTTTGAATAAATTTTGCAAAGGCGCGTAAGAGATGAATCGACAGATCGAATGAATTCATATCCTCACAGATTACCTCGAAACATCTTGCAGAATGCGTATTAAACTCATGATTTTGGGAGCACGACCCAACGCCACTTAATCCATAAAGCACATTTATGAGATATAGTTCCCATAACAGCAATCACATTCTGATGCAGGTATATTGGCTGTGGTCGTTCTTTTACCTATTCCTGAGACTCCCAAATTCTTGCTTATCGCTAAGAATAATCGAAAGGCTGCAATGAAATCGGTGCAGTTTTTTCACGGCAAGAGCGCAGACTTGCAAAATGTGCTAAGCGACATTGAAAAGGTATTTTTTGTTTCTATTTTATTTCCTCTTCCAAAATGAATTCTTTTTCCACTTCGATAATTGGAGTAGAAATATGTGGATTGCCATAAACCAGAGTGCCGGAAAAAGCAAATCAACGGGGGCCCTTTCCCTCACTCGAACAATTCCCCATGTTTGCCGCTCGTTTATCGGGCATTATCTCATTGTCAAAAAGATCTTTTTCTCTCATTCCTTCTTCCTTTTTCTAGGCAACCATCGTTATGACGTTTGACAGTTTCACATAAAAAACGTAGTGATTGTCCGTCCATGAGAGAGTTTTGCAGTCTAAATTATATTTGAGCTAATGAAAGCTTCATGCTCTAAGTGCGATAGAATTTAATGTTTTCAGTAAGACAATTATATGATACAATTTCCAATGTTAAGATGCTGCTAATGCTCGTATAATTTCTTCGAATTAACTTTGCAGCGGCATTCTGCTATTGTTTCATCTATAAATGAGCTAGCGTTCTTCAGTTCTGCTATAAACACTCGCTTCTATCTGTTCACCATTTGCTTGTCTCATTCAAAGTATCACTGATTTCTATAGTGACAATTACTTAAGATCATATAAGATGCAATTCATTGTGTGTATCAAAGACGATCAAATACTACTGAAAAATTGATGCAAATTTCTTGGCTATAAATGGACATATGGGATAGGACAGGGCAACTTGAGAGGCAAGAGGACGGCAAGTGGAAGAGGAAGAGTGCAGAAGTGAAGGAGTGGTAGAAGAAAGGTTCGAAATACAACTGAAAAATTGCAGATATTCCACTGAGATGCAAGCTAGGTCTAACCCCCTCATACTGGTATCAGACTGTTGCTACGTCAGAGAGAAGCTGAAATATAAAAGTCCAAAACTGTCACTTAGCTGATTGAAATCTTTTAGTTTTCTGCTGAGCCACTGTGTTGATTTAGCCGGAAAATGCCCAAAAGTGTGGGAGAGGAAACGATAGCAACGGCTTATGATTATCAGACATCCTTATGCCGACTCGATAGATCCTTACAATCTTTAGAATAATTTCATTGACGAATAATGACATCGCCTCCGACGCTTAAGAGGATGATAAACGGATCGTTGGAGAACATAGTAAGGCATTGAGTGGAATGCAAAATTATTGGCTAGCACGCAGGAAAAAACGCTCTCTATTTTTTGGCAAGGGGTGTCTTTAGCACATTTTTTTAATCATTTATATTGGTTTCGAGAGAATCGTCTCTTTGCCGAACGTGAAGGACTCTTCTGTCGCAAATTCGAATAGTCACTCTAAGCGACCGATCGTTCAGAATTTAATAAATAAAGGAATAAACAAATAAATAAATGAATAAATAAATGAGTAAACCAGTAAATAAATGAATAAATAAACAGATGAATAAAATAAATAAATGAATAATTCATCTAATTAATAGATTTATTTTTGTCGTGGCGCTTTTTTCATTACCTTCAGGAGGGAGTATTTGGCTTGGAGGAAATGTGAATAACCGTTTATCTTAGAAAAATTTTGCTATTCAGAACAATGCTACGATAATAATCTCTGTCAATTGAGGAAAGTGAAGAGGAAAGCTCGTCGTCTTTAAAGGAAATATTCTCAACACCATATCTAAGGAAAGCGACCATGATATCCTGTCTTGCTCTACAGGTGAATCAGTTTCCTTCAAAAATCAGTTTCCTGCATTGAGCGATTGTCTTCTATGGATATTTGGGATGCATTACAAAGAGAAAATATCACCACCTTTCTCTGTTGCACTATTGAAGGCAACAGTTATGTGTGACCGTGGACGTGAGGCGCTCATCAACCTTTGTTATTTGACTTGCAATTCGGCTTTAGGCTCATTAATCGCATTGATCGTACATAAAAAATTCGTTGAAATTGCTGGTGAATTGAAGCTATCTAGGTAATTATTGATGCAGGTACCACCCTCTCTTTTCCCCTCCTCCGCCAACCTTCCCCCACGTCTGCAGCAATCGGTGCATTTATTTGCTAAGGTTGTATTGCACCTAAATTAACTTCTGCCCCTTTGTTTGTTGTAAGCATTGTCGCTGATTCTGCGAACACTTCCATCAAGCGCTGGATATGGCCCACTTCCCATCTTTATACAGTCCTTTAGTGCTTTCTGCATCGCTTCCATTCATCTGGCAGCAAGAGGGTCAGCAAGAACTGAAAGCTTTCAATTTGTATATTTGGTCTGGAATTTGCGCTAAACAAACGACTTTTTCAGAATACAGTTTCCCTGTGGGCTATTCTCTTGTCGTCGACTTATTTTCTTCGCACTGTTCACGTACACGATAATATATCAGCATGGTCATCGACAGCTATGGGCATTGCATACGCAGCTGGAACTTTACTGGGATTCGTCATTGTTGAGAGGTGATTTGGGAAAATTGACGAGACGAGGGTTTCTAATTAAGATACCTGCATGCATTCTTGATATCTAGGCGCATGATAATTGCAGCGGTCAATTGAAGTATGTTGATCAGAACACGATATGAGGCCAAACCCATGACATTGACAGGAGCAAGCTGTCGAGCCACATGAAATACTAGTTATTCGTTCGGATATCGACTGAATTATTTGGGAGGTTTTATTCCTCATAGAAGTAGGTTGTCGAGTGACGCACTACGAAGATCTTTCCACGTGAGGTTGCGGTAGTGTAAAATCCACTTTCAAAGGAACACAAGCAAACAGTAGCGGTATCGAAGTCAGATGTGATGCACGCCTTTTGCATCGAATGCTTTGCCCGAGCAGTCGCATTCACTTTCACAGAGAATCAAATATATTACCGTAAGAATTCATTTGTTATAGCAGTTTGAATGGCTACTGACAAAGTTACAGCACCATAACGCCCGACTTTGCCTGAATCGACGAAGATATGGAAAGCCAGAATGAACATTGTTGCGTTGCATCTAAGTTCGCTTATAATCATCAAAACTGAGTAGCGTCGTAGTTGATTTCAGATTGCCGAGGCGTTGTCTCCTTTTAACATTTTCCACTCTTGATACGTTGTGCTTGGTCGTATACGTCGTTTGTGCAGCAGTGATTTCGATGTGGGAATGGGCAAAATATGGATGTCTTGTCTCTCTGCTCGCTTTTGGATTTATTTATGGGTTAGCATTTCTTTCCGATTGGCAGCTATGTTCACAATGCTAGCAAAAGTTACTGAAATTCAAAAAGTCGAACACATTCAAAAAAGAACAGTGAGGAATGAATAAATATATACGAGTTTGGCTTGTGGCTTCATTCTTTTACTTTACTTTACTATGCAATTTCTAAGACTACTCCTCATCCTACGGGAACAACAGTTGTGCACAGAACTAGAAGGAGGTAGCGAACTACGAACTGCTTTCTGCTTTGCGATGCTCTGAGCATTGGCACAGTATCAGTTGCAGGCAATTTCTTTAAAACGGCAACAAAAACAAATAAACTCGTTGGCTGATTAATATTTTCGCCTTCTAAATGGAAAAGAAAGAAGTGAATGTAGTTTTTTGTAAGGAGGGAAACAATCTTTGCATAAATCATTGCAGAGTTTAAAACGCGCAGATGCAATAGCGTGAAAACGCGTTTTGCAATACAATAGGAGGTTGAGTAATTTTATTGCAGTTAATCGGGGCTTGCAAACTGTCCTATACCGCCATCCACATTTTCAGTCATCGGAGATGTTTCCAGACGGGCGAAAAGTGTGGAAGGCTTTCAACAATCAGATTAGCTTCGTCTGCAAATATAGAGTGAGTAGAAAAGAGCCGTCGAGATAGAATATCACGAAATGCAGAATGCAGTAGGATTACATTCTGCATTTCTCTACCTCACTACAGTAAGTGAGCTGCAAGAATGCCTCTCCGTAACTTACTGCCCTCTATCAACCAGGATATGAGGTCTTTTGGTTCACACAATTTCAGCATTCAATTCATTTATTCAGTAGTGCTTTAGAGCAGGTGTCGGGCCAGTGAGCTGGATATTATGCACCGAATTGGTTCCACAGCGCCATCGTTCGTTAACGCAATCGCTGTGCTATTCAATCAACACAATAATGGTGGTAATCTCATCGTTTACGGTGTTGCCGCTTCACTCCGTTATTGGTACATATGCCTTCCTTATCCTCTATATTATACCATCCGCATGCTGCATAATGTATTTATATGTAAATTTACCTGAAACAAGGGGGCGTGAAATTTATGAAATTGTTGCCGACTTAAAAGGCACTGTAGGTGAGACTCGTTCTGATAGTTCAACTTCGAGTGTAGCTATGCGGTACTGATCGTTGTATGTGGTGATGTTCGGACCGTCTGCTTTACGTACTTTTGACTGGACACGGCAAAAGCGCTTCTCAAAATTTGGATGATCAGTCGATGAGGCGCTTCATTCCTTCGTTCGATAGCTTCCATCGAGAGTCATCAATGCTGTCAACAGGAAGAGAAGGATTATATGTATTTTTTCTGTGCATCGGCTGTGGTGTTTTTTGTTCGTCACTTTCATTTTCACTTATCGTTCGCTGTAAGAACAATGTAAAAAAAAAAGAGCGTAAGCATGTGATGGATCAGCAAAGAAGAAACCAAACGAACGGCATGAACGCTTTATGAATCACAAGAAAAATGTGCAAGTGCGGACACATGTGTGGATACACATATGCATATATATATATGCATATGTGTATCCACACATATGCATATATATATATGCATATGTGTGTTAATCTCGGAGACAGGAGACAAAGACTGGCTCTAAGTGGTTAATGGCCGAAGGGAGGGCGATTTCAAGAGAGGGGAAAGGAGCAGAACGTGCAAGAGCCTGAACCGCTGTTGGAACAGTGGGAGTGGCATTATGAGCATACCTAAGAATGACAAATGAACGAACAAAATCGTCCCGTATATCACTTGCCACTGCCTTGTTGAGGTTGACCGCGGGAGCAAAGGAGGGCACCAAGGAAAGAGGTTAGACAGCACTGTCGTCTGCCTGTGCGTTACCAACACTGGTGACACGAACGGAGTTACAAGGTACAGAAGATGAAGGGGTGGGTGAAGGTATTGTAACTACAACCAAAGGCACGTGCGTAGAGACTGTCAAATTTACGAACAAAATTACATTTGGAGGTTTGGTTGAGAGATTTGCAAGAGACGGAAGATATACACGAGATTTTTCGTACAATATCTAATGGGTTGTGAGATCGAATTGAGTGGAAGATAATGTGTGAAGCTGCGATATTAGTGAAGAGGTAACGTCGGCATCGGCTGATTTCGAGTGGTGGGGAGCGACGTTATACAGTTTTCATAAGACTGTCCATAGCCTGGTTGCGAGTGAATAGGTGCTGAGTGGAGTACTGTATAAAGCTTAGGATAACCATAAAACGTTTGCATCGTGACGAAAACCGGAGTCGTTGTCGAGTATAGGTAATGTGTTGATTTAAGGCTATAAGGTGGAATACGTCGTCATAAGCAGTCTGGTTCAGACCGAGAGCTTTAATATCCTTGACGACATTGTTGCTCAGGCGCGTAATACTCATAATATGTATTATGTTGTTTGTTGTTATAAACCTTGGGATGCGCCGAATCAGATGTAGATGTTTTTACTAATGTTTCGGCTCATTGAGCCATAATCATAGTAAGAACCCTATAATACAACACATTATATATATAGAAATCTATACATACATATATACCCGTGTGTGCGAAGGATTATACAGTACAGAGGGAAAGAGTTGGAGGATGTGGGGGAAAAAAGAAATAAACAAAACAAAGCAGGAAGGAGAAGGAAGGAAGAAAGAAAAATAATAATAATAAAATTAAGAGAAGAATGGGGGGGGGGGGGAACAAGATGTGGTGGCGTGGAAACAATTATGCAGTGAGGACATTTCCACGCACCTGTTTATGGAGCGGTTCAAAAGGTTAATGAGACGCGCCTCCCTAATTTTGCGAAGAAGAGTGTCATTGCCTCGAGCGAGAACTTCAACGATTATGTTCACGCCGTGAGCGTTATGACAGTCAACTGCGTGTTTTGCCATAGGACAATTGATGTGTGATTTTGCTGTAGGTGTTTTCATGCTAAGGACGTGCTCACGGATCCGTTCATGTAGGAACCAACCCGTCTCACCTATGTAAGTGGCACCACATGCGGCACACTCAGTCGAATAGATGACGTCTGTCAAACAGCAATCACCCAGTTTGTTACTACAGCAAACCACACATTTTGATGGGTTGTAGCAAAGGCGGTCGTAAAGCCTACTGCGAACGAGGAGTTTGCGGAGGGTAGGAGGAGGAGTTACAACAAGGCGGAGGAATAGGATATGATTGTTGAGGATATTTATTAGTTCGTCTGTGAAGGCGTCACAAATGTAAGGAATGACGAGTGATGCACAGGCATCCCTCGCGTGGTTTAATCGCTTAGCGCGATGACGACCGAAACAATTTTAGAATTTTATTTTATCTGAGCCTTCAACGCAGCTGACTTTGTAGCCGTTACCGTTAAGTACCGACACAGCATGATCAGTTGTTTGTTGGAGACTTTCAGAGGATTGGTTTAAGTTGACGGAACGCACTGTGTTCAAAAAGTGAGAGACAACATTGCGTTTGATGAGGGTGGGGTGGGCTGACTTCTCATTAACAATTATATTTGAAGAAGAGGGCTTCGTATACCAATGAGATTTGAATTGCCCATTGACATACGAAATAGA